>CAUYLG010003760.1:0-49030 GCA_963573385.1 Cacajao melanocephalus
TTGGTTCCATATGAAGTTTAAGGTGGTTTTTTCCAGTTCTGTGAAGAAGGTCATTGGTAGCTTGATGGGGATAGCATTGAATCTATAAATTACTTTGGGCAGTATGGCCATTTTCACAATATTGATTCTTCCTAACCATGAGTGTAGAATATTTTTCCATCTGTTTGTGTCCTCTTATTTCCTTGAGCAGTGGTTTATACTTCTCTTTGAAGAGGTCCTTCACATCTTTTGTTAGTTGTATTCCTAGGTATTTTATTCTCTTTGTAGCAATTCTGAATGGGAATTTGCTCATGATTTGGCTTTCTGTTAGTCTGTTATTGGTGTATAGGAATGCTTGTGATTGTTGCACACTGATTTTGTATCCTGAGACTTTGCTGAAGTTGCTTATCAGTTTAAGGAGATTTTGGGCTGAGATGATAGGGTCTTCTAAATATACAATCATGTCGTCTGCAAATAGAGACAGTTTGACTTCCTCCTTTCCTAATTGAATACCCTTTATTTTTTTTTCTTGCCTAATTGCTCTGGCTAGAACTTCCAATACTATATTGAATAGGAGTGGTGAGAGAGGGCATCCTTGTCTTGTGCCAGATTTCAAAGGGAATGCTTCCAGTTTTTGCGCATTCAGTATGATATTGGCTGTAGGTTTGTCATAAATAGCTTTTATTGTTTTGAGGTATGTTCCTTTGATACCTAGTTTATTGAGATTTTTTAGCATAAAGGGCTGTTGAATTTTGTCAAAGGCCTTCTCTGCATCTATTGAGATAATCATGTGGTTTTTGTCTTTGGTTCTGTTTATGTGGTGGATTACGTTTATAGACTTGCATATGTTGAACCAGCCTTGCATCCCCAGGATGAAGGCCACTTGATCGTGATGAATAAGCTCTTTGATTTGCTGTTGCATTTGGTTTGCCAGTATTTTATTGAAGATTTTTGCATCTATGTTCATCATGGCTATTGGCCTGAAGTTTTCTTTTTGAGTTGGGTCTCTTCCTGGTTTCAGTATCAGGATGATGTTGATCTCATAAAATGATTTGGGGAGGATTCCCTCTTTTTGTATTGTTTGGAATAGTTTCAGAAGGAATGGTACCAGCTCCTCTTTGTACTTCTGGTAGAATTCGGCTGTAAACCCATCTGGACCTGGACTTTATTTGGTTGGCAGGCTATTAATTGCTTCCTCAACTTCAGCCCTTGTTATTGGTCTATTCAGGGCTTCTACTTCTTCCTGGTTTAGTCTGTGCAAGTGTCCAGGAATTTATCTATTTCTTCCAGATTTACTGGTTTGTGTGCATAGAGTTGTTTGTAGTAATCTCTGATTGTAGTTTGTATTTCTGTGGAATCAGTGGTGATATCCCCTTTATTGTTTGTTATTGCATCTATTTGATTCTTCTCTCTTTTCTTTTTTATTAGTCTGGCTAGCAGTCTATCTATTTTGTTGATCTTTTCAAAAAACCAGCTCCTGGATTTGTTGATTTTTTTTTGAAGGGTTTTTGTGTCTCTATCTCCTTCAGTTCTGCTCTAATCTTAAGTTATTTCTTGTCTTCTGCTGGCTTTTGAGTTTTTTCTTTTGATCTTCCTCCTCTGACTCCTTCAATTTTGATGATAGGGTATTGATTTATATATTGCTCCTCATGTGGGCATTTATTGCTTAGAATTTCCCTCTAGACACTACTTTAAATGTGTCCCAGAGATTCTGGTACATTGTGTCTTCGTTCTTGTTGGTTTCAAAGAACATTTTTATTTCTGACTTCATTTCATTGTTTATCCAGTTGACATTCAGAAGCCAGTTGTTCAGTTTCCATGAAGTTGTGCAGGTTTTAGTTACTTAATCCTGAGTTCTAATTTGATTGCACTGTGGTCTGAGAGACTGTTTGTTATGATTTCCGTTCTTTTGCATTTGCTCAGGAGTGATTTACTTCCAATTATGTGGTAGATTTTAGAGTTAGTGCGATGTGGTACTGAGAAGAACATATATTGTTTGGATTTGGGGTTGAGAGTTCTGTAAATGCCTATTAAGTTTGCTTGGTCCAGATCTGCATTCAAGTCATGGATTTCCTTGTTGATTTTCTGTCTTGTTGATCTGTCTAATATTGACAGTGGAGTGTTAAAGTCTCCCACTATTATTGTGCAAGAGTCTAAGTCTCTTTTTAGGACGTTAATGACTTGCTTTATATATCTGGGTGCTCCTGTATTGGGTGCATATATATTTAGAATATTTAGCTCTTCTTGTTGTATTGATCCTTTTACCATTATGTAATGCCCTTGTCTCTTTTGATTTTTGTTGGTTTAAAGTCCGTTTTATCAGAGACTAGGATTGCCACCCCTGCTTTGTTTTGCTTTCCATTTGCTTGGTAAATCTTCTTCCATCCCTTTATTTTGAGTCTGTGTGTGTCTTTGCACATGAGATGGGTCTCCTGAATACAGCACTCTGATGGTTCTTGGCTTTGTATCCAATTTGCCAGTCTGTGTCTTTTGACTGGGGCATTTAGTTCATTTACATTTAATGTTAATATTGTTATTTGTGAATTTCTGCGATGGTGGCTGCACTTCCCACCACTGAGGTCAATCATTCCTGGTCGCTCTCTAACTGATGTTCTGGGTGAAACTCTGAAGTGAGAGTTTTTTAGCCTGCTAGGCTTTGTGCAGGGGAGACCCGTCCTGCTTTATGGCCTGATTCCCTGCTGTCAGTTCCCCTTCTTTCTGGGGGCAGGTAACTCCATCCAGCCAGCTTTCTGGCTTTCTCAGCGTCAGCCAGTACTTCCACCTAGATCTATGCTGACAGCTGCGGTGCCTGCCGAAGTTGCTGTTCTGCCCTGTTCAGGCAGCTCACTGAGGCTTTTCAGCCTGGCAAAGATCTCCTGTTGTGTGGGTTGTAGAAGGCTTGAGTGGAGCACTGTATCTGAACAGAAGTCCCAGAGGGGGAGATCTCCTGGTCCTCCAGTCAGTTGCATGCACTTCCTGGGCCTCAACTTGCCCTATTTGGTTTATACCCACTGTCCAACCAGACCCACAAATTGAACCAGGTACCTTGTTTGGAATTGCTGGGTGCTGCGTCTGGAGCTGCCTTTTATTCGGCCATCTTGGGATCCCCCACATTGTTTGTATTTCTATGGGGTCAGTGGTAATATCTCCCTTATCATTTCTGATTGTGTTTATGTGATCATTCTCTCTTTTCTTCTGTATTAGTCTAGTTAGTGGTTGATTTTTTAAAACTTTTTCAACAAAACAGCTCCTAGATTTGTTTATTTTTAAAGGATTTTCATGTCTCTCTCTCCTTTAGTTCATCTTTGTTCTTGTCTTCTGCTAGCTTTGGGGTTTGTTTGCTCTTGGTTCTCTGGTTCTCTTAGTTGTGATGTTAGATTGTTAACTTGAGCTCTTTCTAGCTTTTTAATGTGGACATTTAATGCTATAAATTTCCCTCTTAACACTGCTTTAGCTACATCCCAGATATTCTGGTATGTTGTCTCTTTGCTCTTATTTAGTTTCAAAGAACTGTTTGATTTCTGCCTTAATTTTATTATTTACCCAAGAAATTCAGGAGCATGCAGTTCAGTTTCCATGTAGTTGTGTGGTTTTGAGTGAATTTCTTAATCTTCAGTTCTAATTTGATTGTGCTGTGGTCTGAGAGACTGTTTGTTATTATTTCAGTTCTTTTACATTTTCTGAGGAGTGTTTTACTTCCAATTATGTGGTCAATTTTAGAGTTAAGTGCCATGTGGCCATAAGAAGAATATATATTCTATTCTTTTGGGGTGGAGAGTTCTATACATATCTACAAGGTCCACTTGATTCAGAGCTAATTCCTGAATGTCTTTGTTAATTTTCTGTCTTGATGATCTGTCTAATGTTGTCAGTGGGGTGTTAAAGGCTCCCACTGTTATTGTGTGAGAGTCTAAGTTTCTTTGAAGGTCTCTAAGAACTTGCTTTATGAATCTGAACACAGCATACCAATGGGTCTTGGTTCTTTATCCAGCTTGCCACTCTGTGTCTTTTAATTGGGACATTTAGCCCATGTACATTTAAGGTTAGTATTGTTATCTCTGGGTTTGATTCTGTCATCATGATGCTAGCTGGCTATTTTTCAGACTTGTTTATGTGGTTACTTCATCATGTCACTGGTCTGTATACTTGAGTGTGTTTTTGTAGTGGCTGGTAATGGTTTTTGCCTTTCCGTATTCAGTGTTTCCTTCAGGAACTCTGACAAAGCAGGCCTAGTGATAACTAATTCCCTCAGCATTTGCTTGTCTGAAATGGATGTTATTCCTCCTTTGCTTATGAAGCTTAGTTTGGCCGGATATGAAATTCTAGGTTGGAATTCTTTTCTTTAGCAGTGTTGAATATTGGCCCCCAATCTCTTCTAGCTTGTAGGGTTTCTGCTGAGAGGCCCACTGTTGGTCTGATGGGCTTCCCTTTATAGGTGTCCTGGCCTTTCTCTGTGGCTGCCCTTAACATTTTTTCTTCCATTTTAACGTTGGAGAATTTGATGATTATATGTCTTGGGGATGATCTTCTCATTGAGTATCTTGCTGGAGTTCTCTGCATTTCCTGAATTTGAGTGTTGGCCTGTCTTACTAGGTTGAAGAAGTTCTCCTGGATAATATTCTGAAGTTGTTTTCCAACCTGCTTCCATTCTCCCCAGCTCTTTCAGGTACATGATTCAGCTGTAGATTCAGTCTCTTTACATAATTCTATATTTCTCAGAGGTTTTCTTCATTGCTTTTTATTCTTTTTTCTCTATTCTCGTCTGCCTGTCTTATTTCAGAAAGGTAATCGTCAAGCTCTAAGATTCTTTTCTCTGCTTGGTCTGTTTTGCTATTAATACTCATGATTGCATTGTGAAGTTTTTGTAGTATGTTTTTCAGCTCTAGAAGGTTAGTTACATTCCTCTCTAAACTGGCTATTTTGGCTGTCAGCTCCTATATTGTTTTATCATGATTCTTCACTTCTTTGCATTGGGTTGCCACATGCTCCTTTAGTTCAGCCAAGTTTATTATTACCCACCTCCTGAAGCCTACTTCTGTCATTTCAGCTGTCCCAACCTCAGCCCAGTTCTGAGCCGTTGCTAGAAAGGTTTGCAGTCATTTGAAGGAAAAGGGGCACTCTGAATTTTTGAGTTTTCAGCAGTTTTGCATTGATTCTTTCTCATTTTTGTGGGCTTATCTACCTTTGATCTTTGAGATTGCTGACTTTTAGATGGGGTTTCTGTGGGGTTGTTATTGTTTTTGTTGTTGTTTTATGTTTGCTTTTCTTTTAACAGTTTGTCCACTCTTCCTTAGGGCTGCTGCAGTTTGTTGGGGGTCCACTCCAGACCCTAGCTGCCTTGGTTTTTCCCATACCTAGAGGTATCAGCAGTGAAGGTTTGAGAAATAGCAAAGATGGCAGTCTGCCTCTTCCTCTGGAAGCTCCATCCCAGGAAATACTGACCTGTTGCCAGCCTGAATGTGGTGTAGGTGGTGGCTGGAGACCCTGGTTGGGAGGTCTCACCCAGTCAGGAAGAACGGGATCAAGGACACACTTAAAGCAGTCTGGCTTTTTCTTTTTTTTTTTTTTGGTAGAGCAGCTGTGCTGGGTTGGAGATTCCTTCAGCCCCCAATTGGTTTGGGCTTTCCAAGGCCCACAGGCTAGACTGGCTAAGAAGTCTGAATGGGCAAAGTGGCGGCCTGTCCTGTCCCTCAGGCACTTCATCCCAGGGAGAACATGGTCAGCCGTGGCCAGAGGGCCCAGTTGGGAGGACCCACCCTGCAAGGAGGAGTGGTTTGGGGTCCCATTTAAAGAAGCAGTCTGGCCTTGACAAAATAGTCTCGTCATGGTGGGAAACTGTCTCTGCTCCTGTCAGTTTGGACTCTCCAAAGTCCCCAGGCTAGAATGGCTGAGTTGTCCAACCAGCCCAGGTGGCAGCCCTCCCCTCCTCTGAGCACTCCATCCCAGGGAGAGATCGGTGCTCTTTCCCTAATATGTGCTGGCAGATGTGGCTGGAAGGTCTAGCTGGGGGATCTTGCCTAGTGAGGAGGAATGGATGGGGCCCTGCTTATAAAAGCGGTTTGGCCAGGCACGGTGGCTCATGCCTGTAATTTCAGCACTTTGGGAGGCCAAGATGGGCAGGTCACTTGAGGTCAGGGGTTCTAAGACCACCCTGGCCAACATGGTGAAACCCAGTCTCTACTAAAAATACAAAACAGCCAGGCGTGGTAGCCCACCTCTGTAATTTCAGCTACTCTGGACTCTGAGGTAGGAGAATCACTTGAACTCGGGAGACAGAGGTTGTAGTGAGCTGGGATCACACCACTGCACTCCAGCCTGGGTAACAGAGCAAGACTCTGTCTCAAAAAATGAAAAAAAGGAAGAAGAAAAAAAAGAAGCAGCAGTCTGACCACAATCTGACCAAGCTGCTGTATTGTGCTGTTGGAGGTACCCTTCCTTCTTGGACAATTTGGACTCTCCAGAGCCCTCAGGCTAGAATGGCTGAGTTGACCAAAGAGCAGAGATGGTAACTGCCCCTCCCACCAGGGGCTCCATCCAGTCCCAGTCAGGCTCCACCCTGTTGCTGATGACTGGCTGGAATTCCAAGCCAATGGGCCTTATCTTGTGAGGTGCCATGGAAGTGGGGCCCACAGAACAACACTGCTCAGCTCCCTGGATTCTGCCCTTTTCCTAGGGGTATGTTCAGACCGCCCACCTTGCCTGAGTTGCAGGCACATTTGCTGGGGGATCCTGGGGCTGCAGTATGCAAAACTCCTGGGTCTCTGTGCATGCCTGAGCAGCTACTCTGCCAAGACTCCACATAGCTCTGTGCGTCTGACCCAAGGCCCTGGTGGCATGGGCTCATGAGGGGATCTCCTGATGAGAGTTGCAAAGATCTGTGGAAGAAGTGTGGTTTTCTGGGATCACACAGTCACTTACTGCTTCCCTTGGCCGAGAGACAGGGGACTTCCCTTAGCTGTGTGTCGCTTCTGGGTGGGCTGTCACCCCGCCCTGCTTTTCTTTATTCTCTGTGTGTTATTTACCTAATCGGTTCCAATGCAAGGACCTGGATATTTCAGTTGAAGGTACTGTAGTCATTCTCCCCTTTCGTTCCTTTCCATGAGTGGCAGGGACTGCAGCTGCTTCTGTTCGGCCATCTTGGCCCCTCCACGTGCCTATTTCTTCAGGATTGACTTTTAACTTAGTTTTCAGGGCCTTCCATTATCAGGGGCCTGCTTTCATTTTCAGTTACATCCCCTGCATCATTCCCAAAAATACTCCAGTTAAATGTTTGACTTTGTCATTCTTCAGCAGATCCCTTCCTTTTTTACCTCCATATATTTGCTGGTGGAGTTCACTCTTGGACAGTGCCTGCCTTTCAAGGTTCTATTTGTGCTCCAAGATCAACTCAAGTGCATCTTCCTCAATGACCTCCTTTAAGTTCCTCTACAACTTTGTCCTACACAGTTGCACCTGGCCCATTCTGTTTTGTTTTCTTCTTATTCTCTAGGAGAGGCAGGAAATGCTGTGAGTCCTCAGCATAGCAATGGTAATTGGGACCTAGTGATGGTGGAAGTGGGTAAAATCACCTAGCGATGGAGTGGAGTAAGAAGAGATCCCAGGGCAGAACTCTGGGGAAGGCCAACATTTCATGGCTAGGAAGAGAGGAGATCAGGAGAGCGAGGGGGAAAATATGAAGAAAGTAGTGTTGCAGACACCAAAGGAGGAGTGGACAGTGTGTCAAATACTGTTGAGAAGTCAAATATGATGAGAACTCAAAAGCGACTGGTAAGTTGCCAGTGAACTGAGGCAAGCAGTAATGGCAGAATCCAGAGTGAAGTGATGTATTCACTAGAATTCATGTAAATTCCAAAATCTTGGTGACTTAACATAATAAAAGCATTACTTTTCACTCGTAATACAGTCCAATATGTTAGTTCTCTTGTAAGTTTAGATTCAAAGCCAAGTCTCCTTCTGTTTTTTTTAAACAACTTTATTGAGATATAGTCCATATACTACACAATTCATTTAAAGTGTACATTTCCATGGTTTTTAGCATATTCACAGAGTTGTGATCGATCACTGCAATAAATTTTAGAGCATTTTATTACCCCAAAAAGAAACACTGCACCCCCTTTTCTCACCCTCCAAAACCTCCACTCCCTACAACTATTAATCTACTTTCTTTCTCTATAAATTTACTTATTTCTGGATATTTTATATGAATGGAATCACATAACATGTGGTCCTTTGTGACTGGCTTATTTCACTTAACATACTGTTTTCAGTATTTAGCCATGTTGTAACACATATCAGTACTTCATTCCTTTTTATGTGTAAATAATAGTCCATTGCATGGATATACTACATTTTATTTATCCATTTAACAGTTGATGGACATTAGATTGTTTCTACCTTTTTTGGTCATTATGAATGATGCTTTTATGAACACTCATATACAAGCTTTTTTGTTTGGATGTATACTTTCATTTCTCTTGGATAGATTTCTAGGAGTGGAATTGCTGGGTCATATGATAACTCTAAGTTTAAATGTTTAAGAAGCTGCCAGACTTTTGTCCAAAGCAATTACAACATTTTTCATTCCACCAACAGTGTGTAAAGGTGTCAATTTCTCTACATCTTTGCCAGAACGTGTTATTACCTGACTTTTTGATTATAGCCATCTCAGTGGGTATGAAGTAATATCTCACAGAAATGCAAAATGATTTGCATTTCTCTAGTGAATAATGATGCTGGGCATATTTTTATGTGCATTTTAGCCATTTGTAAATTGCCTTTGGAGAACTATCTATTCAAGTTTTACCCATTTTTTTAATTGGCTTGCTTTTTTATTATTGAGTCATAATAGTTTTTTATATGTTCTAGATATTAGTCCCTTATCAGATATTTGATTTGCAGATATTTTCTCCTGTCTATTGATTATGCTTTCACTTTCTTGATGGTATTCTCTGAAGCACAAAAGCCCAGTTTATTAATTTTTCTTTTGTTGCTTCTGTTTTTGGTGTCATATCTGTGAAATGACTGTCTAATCCAAGGTTATGAAGATTCACTTCTGTGTTTTCTTCTAGAGTTTTATGATTTTTAGCTCTTATATATTTAGGCTACTGACATATTTGAAGGAAATTTTAAAATATGATATTATATAGGGGTTTAATTTCATTCTTTTGCATGTGGTTTTCCAATTCACGTTTCCTCTCCTTCTCGTGCTCCAAAATATAACGTGCCATATCTCAGACTGCATCCCCCTTTTAAAAAGATGTAGCATGATATAGTAAAACACATGAAATAGACATGCATTCAAATTTAGGTCAAATAATTTCTAACCATGGAGCTATATCATTTAGGGTCCTAGCAGAAAGCAAGTGACACACTCAAGGGTTTGACTGAAGAGAGTTTAGAGAAGGGGCTATTTACAGATGTGTAAAGATGGTCAAGAAAACCAACATATGATGGCAAAGCCTTAACATTAGGGAGCCATTACTACCCCTAGACCTAAAGAGCAAGAAGAAGGAACAGCGTTCTCAAAGCCTGCTAAGAGCTGGAACTTCAGAAGCAGCAGGGGGTATAAATATCTCAACATCTCCCTCATCCCAGCCCTCAGGCTTCCTATTGGCTAAAAACAACCAGAAACCAGAAGGAAAAGGTTCCTGGGTATGCCTTCTATACAGGTCAGCCTCTCAGAGCACAGGACAGGGCAGAGAAAGAAAGGAATGGATCCAAGGGGGCAAAGAGAGAAAACCACTATAGTGACCTTGGACAAGTAGGTTAATCTATTGTCCCTAGACCCTACGTTCCATAAGTAAAGTGCCTGGCACCCAGCAGAAGTTGCTACTGCTACTAGCAGTGCTCTGGACGTACAGAATATTTGTTAACTTACACTACTCCTTATCTTCTTTTTCAGTGCTCTAGTCAACTACTCAGAAGTAAGCTGGCATAACTTTTACACTTTTACACTGTCTGAAATCATATCAAACAACTATGTGTACAGCGTATGAAGGAACTACTGTAAAAGTAGAGTTGGGGATCGTAAAATAAATTTTTTAAAACATAAATCGTAAAAGATAATGAAGTGGTTGTTGTTTTAAGTTACTAAAAAAAAAGGAGTGGGGAACCCATAGATCATATCCTTCCTCTGCTTACGCAACAAAAACCAGTGTCCAAAGTCTTGTGTCCAATGTCTTCCAACCTCACTCAGAATAAAAGCCCCATCAGATCCTACATGATCTCCCCCTGCTCCCCACATCACTGATCTCTTCTCCTACTTCCCAGCTTATTCACTTTGCCCAGACATAATGACCTGCTTGTGATATCTAGAAATCAGTGCAGCTCCCACCTCTGAGCCTTTACACTATCTGTTTCCTTTGCTTGGCATGCTTTTCCTCTGGATATCTTCATGAGTCACTCTCTCACCTGCTTCAAGTGTTAAATGTAGGTTACTTTCTCAATGAGGCCTATACGGACTCCCCTATTTAAACTTGCAAACTCATCTCTACCCTGACCCAGAACATGTGATTCCCTTACCCTACTCTACTTATTTCCATAACACTTAACATCTTCTAACATACTATATGCTTTACTTATCTACTGTATATATTGTTTATAGATTGTGTCCCCTCCACTAGAATGTAAGCAGGGACTTTGTTATCTGCTTCATTCACTAATATATCCCAAGTGTATAGAAGAGGGCCTAACACATATTAGCTTCTCAATAAATAACAGTTGAATGAATATAGATAAAGAATAAAGAATAAAATCAATTCTGATTTATAAAGAATTAGGAAAATCTGAAATGTTTTATCCATTGGGGTTCTCCCACAGTCCCAAAGCCACAGATCCCTCAAAGCTTTAGAGAAATGCAACTAGTTATTGCTAACAAAAGGACCAGATCCCACTAAGATATTCTGAAATAAAGCTCTTCTGTATGGCAAGAGAAAACGAAGCTCTCGCACACTGTTGTCATGGTGATCCCAGGTCGTCTCATCCACAGGAGAGAAAGCTCAGCAAGATTCCCAGTGAAGCCTTTAAGCCATCTGGATAAACATCAGGCAGAAGGCAGGCATTCACCCAGGGGACCAGGGCTGACTTTCAGGTTTTGTTCTTCTTGAGAGGAAGTGAGAGAGGAGAAGAGAGGGAAAGAATACGGTGGACTGCCTCTATGGGAAGCCTTGCAGGATAATGCATTATGGTAATCTGCACAGCGTGCTTGGTGGAATTGGCAGAAATGATCTCTTACATTGCTCCACTTAGTTGCAAAAAACTGATATTGATTCTTATGGGAAATATAAAGCTCAGAATACAAGTTGTATCCAAGGCTTCAAATTACCTGTCTTTGTCTTATTAAATGAGAAGAGATAAACAGTAATGGACAAGGAATAATGGGTGATTTTCAGATTTGTTGATATCAGTCGGTCCAATTAGAGTTATATATATATATCAGATTATCTGATGAAATCTGTGAAATCGAAAAACTTCCCTAAGAGAATGAATCATAAATTGAAACGATGACTTGTAGAATCTTCTCTGCATTGAAACAGGAAAACCAACTGAGATTCTGTTGCTAAGATATTGCTGGGTCATTTTTTAAAATAGCTAGCTGAAGATAGGTCTGTTAAACACTGATTAATTGGGCCATAACAGTAATTAGCCTTTTAGTTCAGGTGGCCTGTCTTTCCAGCATAGCCCTGGAAACAGATTATTTTTGTGCTAATGAGATATGTGTTTCTCAAGCAACGAGAAAACATCTCCCCTAATGGAATTTTGTTTTATCTGTCCTCTCTCTGTCCATCTGTCTGTCCGTGTGTGTGCCTCCTTGGCTCTCCTTCGCTCTGTGTGATGACAGAACCATCTGCTGCAGAATCCCAGGGGAAAGGCAGCATCTCCGAGGATGAGCTGATCACCGCCATCAAAGAAGCAAAGGGCTTATCGTATGAAACCACCGAGAGCACACGGCCGGTGGGCCAGTTGGCCGACAGGCCGGAGGTCAAGGCCAGGTCCGGACCACCAACCATCCCCAGCCCCCTGGACCACGAGGCCAGCAGTGCAGAGTCAGGGGACTCAGAGATCGAGCTGGTGTCTGAGGACCCCATGGCCGCGGAGGACGCGCTGCCCTCCAGCTACGTGAGCTTCAGCCACGTGGGCGGTCCTCCGCCATCGCCCGCCTCGCCGTCCATCCAGTACAGCATCCTGAGGGAGGAGCGCGAGGCCGAGCTGGACAGCGAGCTCATCATCGAGTCTTGCGACGCCTCCTCGGCCTCGGAGGAGAGCCCCAAGCGGGAGCAGGACTCGCCCCCAATGAAGCCCAGCGCCCTGGATGCCATCCGGGAGGAGACGGGAGCCCGGGCCGAGGAGCGCGCGCCCAGCCGGCGGGGCCTGGCCGAGCCAGGTTCCTTCCTCGAATACCCCTCGGCTGAGCCCCAGCCTGGCCCCGAGCTGCCTGCTGGAGACGGAGCCCTGGAGCCCGAGACATCCACGTCGCCACGGAAGCCTGAGGAAGACGCAAGTTCCAACCAAAGTCCTGCGACCACAAAGGGTCCCGGGCCTCTAGGCCCTGGTGCCCCACCCCCACTGCTGTTTCTCGATAAGCAAAAAGGTAAAGGATCCGACTACAGCAGGGATGCTTGGTTAGTGTCCTCCCTCTGGGTGTTCTGAGCATTCAGCAGGGGCGGTTCTGGCTCAGCCCTGGAGTCATCCTCATGCTGATCAAACAGTTGACCAGAGAATAGTTCCAAGAGGGATGGTAGGAGATGAGATAATTCAGATCCACAGCTAGGACAGAAGTCGGTGGCAGAACCACGTGCTCAGGGCAACTCAGGACTGGCTGAACTCAGCCTCCCTAATAATGAGCGGTTTTGTGTTCACTCCAGGATCTCCTGAATGGAGTGCGTGTACCTGTCCTTCCATTCCAGGGCTGGGTTTCCTCCCTGGGAAAGCGACGCTTTTCTTGTCATTGTCCAGGCTCTGGTCCAGGCCCCCTGCTCCGTGTCTGAAGTTGCTGAAACCCACCACTAGCATGTTCTATTTTGCCAGCCAGGCCTGTTTCTTTAGTGTGCAAAGTGGAGCTCACCTTCATCCCTTCTCTTACCCAAGGGCAAAGGATTTGAACCTTGATAAGGTTTTTGTGTTCCAGTGAGTCAGGCAAGACAGGTACCAGACAGTTAGATCCAGAGTTTTCTCTTGTCCCTAAGTAAGACCTAAGGTGATTCATTCATTTTTAAAATCTCTTATTACTTAGAATGAATTTAATGTGGTCGTTATGTTCTCCCTCTGAAAAATTTTGAGGAGAGTCTTCAAATGCAAGAAAAATAGAAGTCATTATTTGTTTCCCAGACACTATATGTGTACAAGAGATTCTTCCCCCAAAATTGTTCACCACACCTGGTTGCAGTTGTCTTATGGAAATCAAGAAAGGAATTAGAGTCACCTGACTAAGTGAGGTGCTGCTTGTTCTATTTTTGTTAATGGGTAAAGTTAGAGAACCTCTCCCCAGTTCCTGGGGAGAGAACACTCAGGTAAGACTTTAAAACAAACCCTCACTTTATTCAGGGTCCCCTCCTACCCATCTCTTCTACTTTCCTTATTTTAGAAGTGCTTTCTTTGCCTTTTGGAGATAAATGATTTCAAGGGTACACCCTCTTTCCTGTGTCTATGCTAACTTGAATGATGTTAGCAGCAGTTAAAGTGATTCCTATAAAAATAGAGGACGAAATCTTTCTCGTTATTTTAAATTGGAAGCTACCTTCTAAATTTTTTTAAATTAACACATTGGAATAGAATGGAGGAACCTAGAGGACTGAAATAAAAAGATGCTAGAGGACTGAAATAAAAAGATGCATGGTTGCTGGTGGCTCAGACACGTGGCCTGGTGTGGGGGCTGACTCTTGATTTCCCAAATAGCTCTCCTTTAAGAGCTGAAAGTGTACTTAGTGTATGTTATAGAGAAGATATTTGAAGACAGATTTAATGGTGGGAATGTGTTTGTTTGGTCAATATTAAAACCATTTTGGATGTTTTTGCTACTCCTAACTGTGGTAGGAAAAGACCCTGCAGCTTGCAGGGAACCATGGGAAACAGCATTAACATGGACAACCTTCAGCCCCTTGGGGCCCTGAAGCAGTCAAGCTTGAGTCATGCTGAGCATGTGTTCATGTCACTGTAACAGGCATGTGTCTCCATTTTATCCCCTAATGTTCCTGAGATAGTCACCATGTACACAGTGCTGTTCAAATATGTTTATTCTCAAAAGTAAATAAATCTGAGGGCTAAAGAGAAAAGGGAATTTTGCAGGCCTATTGAGAAATAAGGACAACAGCTGGGACTGACTGACCAGACATCTGATGAAGAGCTGAGGAGATGGAAAACTGCAGCTGTGAATGCAAAGGCTTCAGAGCATCTTTTATGGCCAATCTGGTGTCATTTGAATCTCTGTACAAGTTGCCCCATATGGCTTGGACCCTGTGCTGCAAAGTTTAGAAGGTAGAGAGGAGGGAGTGGCAGTCTTTTCAAAAGATGAAGGTGTGCCAGGGTGAATACTCTCCGCTATCCTCTACACTGAGGGGTTCTTTGAAATCTGGTCTCCCACTGAAACTCACTGCTCCACTGCACTATCTATGAAGAGTCTAAAAGGCCATTCTGAGGCACCCAAGAGCTGGAGGTCCTGGGCAGGTGATTGAGCAATGCCAGCAGGCAATTTGAACTCTGAAGTTCTTTTTGGTCTCACTTGCTCTGTCTCAGCAGGTGAGAAAGGATCAGTACTGCCCAGCCTCCCCAAGGTTGTTCATTCTTTCTCTTTCTTTCTTTCTTTCTTTCTTTCTTTTTTTTTTTTTTTTGGAGACAGAGTTTCGCTCTTGTTGCCGAGGTTGGAGTGCGGTGGCATAATCTCGGCTCACTGAAACTTCTGCCCTCCGAGTTCAAGCAATTCTCCTGCTTCAGCCTCCCAGGTAGCTTGGATTACAGGTGTCTGCCACCATGCCCAGCTAATTTTTGTATTTTTAGTAGAGACAGGGTTTCACCATGTTAGCCAGACTGGTCTCGAACTCCTGACCTCAGGTGATCTGCCCACCTCAACCTCCCAAAGTGCTGGGATTACAGGCATGAGCCACTGTGCCTGGCCCCAGGCTGTTCTTAATCAGTGTTCATGGAAAGCAGGTTTGTGCTCAATGCCAAGCTTGACTCCCGGCAGCAGTGAGGTCAGGTCAGCTTCTGTGGTTTCCTGCTCTTGTCCACTGAAACTTCTGGCAGTATGCATGCATTTAAGTTTTTGCATTCACAAGTATTTAGGGGATGAGCCATCCTGTTGATGCTGGACAGAATTTCAGAAGAGCCTAGAAATATTTAGAAAAATATAAGGTTTGACAGGTATTCAATGGCATCATTGCATGTACCATAGAGGAGCACCAGGGTTACTGGTGCACATGCTCTAACAACGTCTATTTTTGGAGCTTTCTCACCTTTCAGACCCCTGCAGTTATTGCACTGAAGACAAAATGCAGTTCTTTTTTCATGCTTCAGTTTTCCTTCTTGTATACCCCTGAGCTCCTGCTACCCTGTATTTCTGCTACCCTGCACCTTCTAGGATGACCTGTTATAAAGATTAGATTCTAAAGGGGGTAGGTATGTTTTCCTTTCTACAGGGTTAGCCGTAACTGTTAGGAATGTACAAGTAAAAAGGCAATTTTAAAATTCTTATAAAAGCACTGATAACGCAGTGTGATTAATCAGGATAAATATGTAATATTTACCAAACCTATTTGATTGTAGAAACTTTTTTTATTATAGTGTGCCTTTGGGTTCATATTCCAGGGGATACACTTTGGGAAATCATGGTCTCTTTACCCTTGAGCCTATTTCCTGCATTCTGATTACTTATCATGCAACTCAAAAGTGTGCAGATTGGATCCGCCACGTTGATAACATGTGGGAGGTTGTTAGAAATGGGGAATCTCAGGCTCCTTCCAAGATCTACTGAATCAAGATCCCGTGTGCATAAGTGCATATGTGATTCTTATGCACTTTAAAGCTTGAGAAGTAGGGTTTTAAATGATGGCAGTACACTTTTATATTCCTGTCTGAACCTGAGTCTCTTCTTGGCAAACCAATGGCCTCTTTTCAGTCTCATCTTTCTTGTCCTCTCTGGTAATCTAACATCATACTGCTGAT
Organism: Cacajao melanocephalus; assembly: GCA_963573385.1. Lineage (NCBI taxonomy): Eukaryota > Metazoa > Chordata > Mammalia > Primates > Pitheciidae > Cacajao > Cacajao melanocephalus. The sequence goes on from CAUYLG010003760.1 coordinate 16,135, forward strand.
CAGTCCTTGAAACTTTAGTAAGAAAGTAATGTATGTTTGTTATAATAAATTCAAACTGTACAAAATGGTACAAAATTCAAAGTTAAAGGGTCTGGGCATGGTGGCCCACACCTGTAATCCCAGCACTTTGGGAGGCCGAGGCAGGTGAATCACTTGAGCCCAGGAGTTCAAGACCAGACTGGACAACATGATGAAACCCCTCCACTACAAAAAATACAAAAATTAGTTGGGTGTGGTGATGCACACCTGTAGTCCCAGCTACTCAAGTGGCTGAGGTGGGAGAATCACTTGAGCCCAGGAGGTCAGACCTGCAGTGAGCTATGATCACACCACTGCACTCCAGCCTGTGTAACAAAGAAAGATACCCCGTCTCAAAAAAAAAAAAAAAAGAAAGAAAGATTAAAGTTTCCCTACTCAACCCTCCCATCCCTAATTCTCAGACATCACCACAGGCCTTTGTGTTGTTTGACTTTTATTGTTGTTCTTTTAAAGCATTCAGGCATATATAGTTTTTCATTGAAAAAAGTAACATTATATTGAACATATTGTTTTGTAACTTATTTCATTTAACAGTAAAATCAGGGACAGCATCAGCTCACATGGAGATCATTCACACCTTCTCAGAACTTTTTCTTCCCTTTTTGTGCTGATGTCTCTCTTTCTTGGTTCTCCTTTTACTCTCTGACCTCTTTTCCAATATCTTTTGCTACCTCCCTTCCAATTCCTCTGTGTTGTTCCTGAGTTCTGTCCTTGTCTTTCTTCCTCCTGCGTATCTTTGCTCTCAAGGTTGCTGTCACCCATGCAGGTTTTCAGGCACTGCCTTATGTGTGACGCTTCTCAGATCTGTCGCTTTGAAGAAGTCCTCTTTTCTAAACTCCAAGCCCATTTCCTCACTGTACATTGGACATCCCATAGACCTCTCAAATTCAGTATGTCCATTCTAATTTGTCAAAATTCGCTCTCTTCCCTCCTCTATTCCCTTCCTGAGCAAATGAAGTGATGTCATTGAGTGTGAAGACTCAACCTTCAGGACTGTAACCCTCTTACAGTGTTAAGTACTCATACCTTCTGAATACTGTTAGGAATTTTTCCCATAGAAATGCTACAGCAGGTGGACAAAAATATATAAATTATACACATGTGTAAATAGAGTTAGAAAGATACATATGAATATCCTTCCTATAGCATTTTTCATAGTAATGAGAAAGTTGGAAAAAACACTGTACCAACAGGGAGTTGAGCAAAATGAGTTTTCATCTATCCGTCCAACGGAGAGCAACAAAATCATTTAAAAGAACTAAGTCTGGATCCAAGTGAAGACTCATTAGCCTCAGACAAAGTTAAAGGTTCTCAGTGCCAACCTGACTGTAAATACTTCAGTGGAAGTCTTGCAGTAAAATTATCACCCAGATGATCTAGAATGTTCTTACTACTTGAAAAATTGTAATCAAAACAAAAATACAAAAATGTAAAAAATTCTCTTTTTGGAACCCTAAAGTATGCAGCCAGTGACCCCGGTTGAGAAATATTTCTGTAAGCTAGCAATGACCTTCTTTAAGCTAGCAATGACCTAAGTGTTGCCTGGAGACCAGGTACCTCAGAACCTTTCACAGTGCTTGTTCAGAATTCAGATTCCCATTGTATACCCACCTCAAAACTACATAATTAGAATTGGCTGGGGCATAAATCTGCACTTTTAATAATCACGCTGAAGCTTGACAATTTCTGTTGTAAATAGATGAGCTAAGCAGCCCAGACCTTGTAAGAAAATACCACGATGAGCATGCCTTAGACATATCATGTTTTTAAATTAAAGATACTGAGGGGAAATCAACTGTTTCTGTCTCTTTCTGTTAGAGAGGTACCTGTCCATGCCCTGGGAGGCAGGCCTCTGCAGCCTTCTCACCCATGGCCTCCTTTGTGTATACCAGCTACAGCAGCTCGAGCCTGGAGGGCTCAGCCCCTTGTGGCAGGGAAAAACCTCTCTCTTCCTTGGAGGGGTGATTTCTGGGAAGGCTACCAGCTGGAGGTCTTCTCAAACAGAATAGATTTCCATCTGCCTAGGATTTATGATGTTTGTTATTACTTTTCATTATATACTAGATATTACTCCTGTCCTAAAATATTTGGGAGGGAACCAAAGTAAGTATGACCCATTTACTTTTATTCTCATAATTCTAAAAAAAAAAAAAGTCATTATACCCTAGTCCTGTATATATTCATTTTCATGAGACTGAATTAATATAACAGGCTGTAAAGATTATTGGAAAGTCTCTTTCTTTCATGGTACAGATGTCAGATTCCACCTGAGCTCTATGCCCCTCCACTGAAGCTGCTATTCTGTGTCAGCTTTCAACAAGATGGACCATTAACTGCTGGTTAAAGTGACTCCTGTGTTGATGTATGCCATGGAAATACTTAGATGAAGACATCGAGTTTTCCATCTTAAACTATTTATTTTTTTTGAGACAGGGTCTCACTGTCGCTCAGGCTAGAGTGCAGTGGCGTGATCTCAGCTCACTACAACCTCCACGTCCAGGTTCAAGCAATTCTTCTGCTTCAGCCTACTGAGTACCTGGGACTACGGGCACGTGCCACCATACCTGGCTAATTTTTATATTTTCTGGTGGAGATGGGGTTTTGCTGTGTTGGCCAGGCTGGTCTTGAACTCCTGGCCTCAAGTGATCTGCCTGCCTCGGCCTCTCAAAATGCTGGAATTACAGGCGTGAACCACCATGCCCAGCCCACCTTAGACTATTGAAAAGGTACTTTTCAAACAAAGGTACTTTTATGAGACTTTGCTCAGTGATAGAAGGAGCTTTTCTAATCTAGGCAACCCTGGATGAGGCTGCCAGCATGCAGCTGAATTCATGGCTTTTCTTTCTGAAGCTGTCACAAATTTAGCACTGTTCCAATTGCATATTGATCTATGTTTTTTTAAATAGTTGCTTCACTGAGTGGTGGGATTTCCTTCTCAGCCTTGGATAGAGTTATTGCAAATCTTGGTGGCCCCAGCACTTATTGCTTTTAGGGTCAAGTATTTTTGCCACTTAAATTCCAAGATGTGTATAAAGATCTAAAATGGTTATTGTACCTTTGTTATAATGTCAGATCTTTGGGACACAATAAACACTCCTAGTAAATTTGGTTTGGGCATGGAGTAGGGCATTGATCAGCTCCTAAAACACATTTGAGTCAACCTTAAAGTTGCCTGTAGAGAGAGAGCTCACAGGCGGCAAACATTTTTATGCCTCCAAGAAATAATGATCCTATTTATTAATTAAGCAATCCTAACTCCCTATCCAGCCTATTTTCTCCTCTATTCCTCACATAAATCAACCTCACTTATAATAATGGAGTTTGGAGGACATAATTCAGTTACTTCTAAATCTCAGAGCTAACATGGGCTCAAGGAAATTAGCTACTTCTTTCAGATGCTAACCCTACTTCTCTCTAAAGTCTGAGTGGGACTCTCATAGATATGGTTTCTGCACTTCTATATTCTATCTTTGTGACCCCCCAAAACACTCCTGTAATATAAAAATACAATACATAAATTTCACTCAAGGTTATACCATGCCCACCAAAGCAAGACTTAACCTATTCATAAATCCATCTTTTCTTTGAGTCAACCAATATGGCATAGGATGTGCCTGACACTAGCAGTATAGGGTGACCAAGGCAGACTTGAATCTATCCCTCATGGGGCTTACATTCTATTGGAGGAGGGAGTAGACATCAAGAAGAAAATCAACAGAGTGATGTGTAAGCGAGTCCCTGGTGGTGGGTGGCACTTAGGAAGGTCAGAGAAGGCCTCTGAGATGGAAAAGTCAACTATGGCAAGAGCTGGTTAAAGCAAGTCCCAGGCAATAGAAAATGCAGAGACAGGAAAATTCTAGGAATATTCTACACATGGAAAAAAAGTTGATGTTGCTAGAATGTGGTAGGGAAGGGGAAGAATGGCAAGAAATGGAGGTGGAAGATTGGCAGTGCCCTTCCATGCACACACCAAAGTTTGGTCTTTCCTAAGCATTCTAAGAAGCCTCTGAAAGATTTTTAAACTAGAAAGTGACATGAGCGCCTTTGCATTTTTTAAAGGTCACATTGGCTGCTGTAGGGAGAAAGACTTGAAGCAGGACAAGCAAGCATGGAAGCAGGAAGACGAATTAGAAAGCTATTGCAGGCATGAGATGGCAATGGTTGGGAGAGGTGGTGGCATTAGAGATGGAAGGTAAAGGATGGATTCGAGATATGTTTTGGAGATGAACTTAATAGGACCCTACTGATGCTTTGGATTGGTGGCAGGGGTAACTTTATCCCCAGTAAAGTTACCCCTACCAGTAAAATAAAATCCTCAAATTTTATTTCAGTTATCAACACAATGATTACAAAAAGATGCAAAAATATTTACAATGGGGAAAAATACTCCAAACTTTGATGCTGCTTCATTAGCCATTTAACTCATTTTTTTGCATCTGCTTTTGGAAAAACTCTTCCATTTGAATTATGATAACACTGAAATGTTCTCCCTATTTGAGCACTATATCTAGCATATTTCCCTGGCCAACTAATTGGTTTAATGTATTTAGGTGATGGTGATATTTGGGTGGCTGAAGCCAGAGCTGGAATGGTTAAATGTGGTACTGGTGGAGGTTAAGTAAGACACCTTGTGACATAGGTAGGAATTATGGTCAAGCAAGTTGGTTATTTGTAATTAAATACATGCTTGTCTAGGGCCAGGAAATCACAAAAGCTTCAAAAAGTCTAAAGAACGTCCCAAATATGAATCAAAGTTACACCAACAGGCAAGGAAAAGTCAGCAGCCTGTTGGAGAGCAGAAGCTAAAGTTATTGGCACTTCTGGGTTTTAAATGACCTAGGTTGAAATGATGGTCCTCTTGGCCAGGCAAAGCATTGATCCAGGTACTTTTCTCTCTCCTTGTGGGACGTGGGTGTGAGTAGCAGGAAAAGCAGAGTAGGGGCTCAGTGGACCTGTTCAGTTTTTCTAGATAGTGTTTCTCAAAGGGCAGTTGGTAGACCGTTTATATCAGAAGCAGTTTGTTAAAATATAGAATTCCCAGGCCCACTCCAGGATTTCCTAGGGAGAGGCTAATGCATCATAGTTGCTAGTGATACTGCTTCATGAAGTAGCTCCCCAGTTAATTGTAGGCAGAAAATTTGAGAATCACTACTCTAGGGGCTGTGTCAGGGCTGATCTCTCAAGATCGTCAGAGTAATCTTTGGTGGAATTTTCCTCTAGTGCCCAACTTTTTCCAGTGTCAGTTGGATTTTCTGTTTGGGCTTAGATGTTAGTTAAAATGGTTCTTGTGGGTAAATAGAATTTAGAGTGAAATGTATACTGTTTACTTCAAGACTTTCATCTCCTCATGGGAGAGTGAAGGAGAGATCATGTAAGCACAGCCTCGTCTTGCCAGCTTACTCCAGGGGATGCCACCTAACATCTCTCCACCCCACAATGCCACTAGAACAAAGGCCCCAACAGTATATGGTGGGGAGGAGCTAACCATTCATTGTTCCAGTAGTTTGGAGCCTCCTGGGTCAGAGGAGTCCTCTGGGTGACTTCTGTTCATAGCCTGGAAAATTCGTAGTAGGAGAGGGAAAGAAAAAGGAATGGGGTTGAGTTGTAGTCTTCCACTCACCAATCAGGAGTAACCAGCATGACTCGATTATGCAAGATCAAACATTTCACCACCACTAATAAGTAATCCAGTTCAAAGTTGCATATTCTGGTAAACATAACATTCTGACTTACCTCTTCCCTTCTGGCAGGCACTTCATTTTCTTACAACTCTTGGCTGAGCACTGAAATCTTGGGAGATTTATCAGCCTACAAAGCACTTGCAAAAGCAGAGTACATATCCCAAAACCTAATTCTTTCACTTGCGAATTCACTGTTGTTTATTTCTCCCTAACATCTCTAGGAGCTCAGTTTGATTGTACTTCTGAAAATGCAGAGGAATCAAGTAAAGCAGAAAGTTACTGTTGTACTGATTATCACCACTCACTGTTAAAGTCTGTTGCCATCCAGTGGTTGCCATGAAAACATTCAACCTGTACTTCTTAACCTTTTCTCACACCAACCACCGCAATTTGAAATTTGCAATAAGATCTCTTGGATTATGATATAAGAAGATATGTCTTTAAGTGAATTTACAGTGTCCACGTGGCTGTACTGTTTCTGTGGTGACTGATTATTTAAATTATCCTCCTAATTTTCCTTGAAACAAGCACAAGGACAGAGTTCCAAAAAATATTTCTAAATGGGTAACTTAGTTTTCAGCAGAATTAATTTTAAGGCTAGACCATTTGGGCTCTACCACAACATAAAATATAATACTAGAGTTTATGAACTATGGTTTCCTACTAATTGGAGTTTTGGGTCAACATCCTCATTTCAAATTGAAGTCAAGGGTTGAGGTACAGTTTCTTGTTCTAGATTATTTCTCAGGGGTAGAAGAACCAGGATTTGAAATAAGATCTACTCATTTTCAGCCAGTGTTCTTTTCCAACTAAACTGATTTCCAGGTAGTTGGCCTGCTTATAAGCAAAGCTAAATGTTATCTATGGCAAGTTACTTCAGAATTTGGAGATTTAACATTTAATATCAAAAATGTATGTAGATGTCAATAGTTTTATAATGCTATATTATATATATAGCTGGTTCAAGCATTAGCATGGTCTGTAAGCTGGAAATTCAGTCTGATCACTTGGAAAGCATTTAATTTTTTTCTTTAGCGTAGCCAATTGATAGTTGAATCTTTTTTACATAGAATTGTAGTTTTCTTAAATGTAGAAAATAAATAAAATCATACATAAATGATTCTAGGTATAAGTAAAATAGTCTAATTGTCAATTTGTTCCTTTTTTTTTCTTCCTCCTCTCTTTGTTGAGGTCCACATTTTTTTTTGAGTTGGAGTCTCACTCTGTTGCCCAGGCTGCAGTGCCATGGTGTGACGTTGGCTCATTGCAACCTCCGCCTCTCAGGTTCGAGCAATTCTCCTGCCTTAGCCTCCCAAGTAGCTGGGATTACAGGTGCCCACCACCATGCCTGGCTAATTTTTGTATTTTTAGTAGTGATGGGGTTTTACCATGTTGGCCAGGCTGGTCTCGAACTCCTGACCTCAAGTGATCTGCCCTCCTCTGCCTCCCAAAGTGCCGGGATTACAGGCGTGAGCCACCATGCCCCGCCTAAGGTCCACATTTTCCTCAGGGCCCACCACTCTGGCTAAAAACATAAAGGGACTTGTTGATGGGGAAAGTCTCAGAACCAAACCTAGAGCTTGAGGTCAAATTCCTCTGAGAAAGAGACACTTTTGGCCTTCCGGCCTTACTGTTCCTCTGTCATATTGGAACTGATTTGCCTCTGGGATGGCACATGCAGTCATCTACTTGAACTACAAGTTTTGTCCCTCCTGCTGTATATATTTGCCCTTGTAGTTTAGATCAGCGGCCCCCAGCCTTTTTGGCACCAGGGACCAGTTTCATGGAAGACAATTTTTCCATGGCAAGGTGGGAGGGTGGAATGGCTTCAGGATGAAACTATTCCACCTCAAATCGTCAGGCATTAGAGTCTCTTAAGGAGTACACAACCGAGATCGCTTGCTTATGCAGTTTACAATAGGGTTCATGCTCCTATGGGAATCTAATCTCCTAATACTCCTACTGATCTGACAATCTGACAGGAGGCAGAGCTCAGGTAGAAATGCTCAGTCACCTACTACTCCCCTCCTGCTGTGTGGCCCAGTTCCTAACAGGCCACAGACCAGTACTGGTCCGTGGCCATGGGGTTGGGGACCCCCTGGTTGATATGATGCCCATTTTGCAATGGATAAAGATAGGTAACTTTCCATCAGATTGATACTTGCTCTTCTGTTGTGTAGAGCCCTTCTTGGGAAGTGGCTTTCAGTCAGGAACTGCATTTCCCAGCCTTGCACTCAGATGAAGCTCTGAGTCTAATTTTTATTAATAGAATGTGAGTGGAGGTGGTATGGGTCACATCTGGAAAGCTGGGTGAGATGCAGTTGTGCCTTTTCCTCCTTCAAGGCTTTAGACTAAGGGGATGGCAAAGGAGAAGGAACCTGGGCTCCTAAATGACTACCTGGTGGAAAGCTACCTGCTAGTAAACACTCATACTGTTCTATTAAATTAGCAACAACAACAACAAAATTCCTTCCATGTTAAGCCACTGAAATTTTGGGGTTATTTATTACTGTAGCCAGCATTATCCTGACTAATGGGGCAACCCATAATGTAATATAAAGTTAAGAAAGAAGATCTATAGTTAGAGTGTATGTTGGGGCATATGTACCATAATTTTATTAGTCTAGTTTTTATAAGCATAATTTTATAAGTCTTGCTTCTTCTCTGTACCTTTCCCCTTGATACTCTCCTTTCCCCTTCATACTTCATACTGTTTTAAAAAGACAGTTCTGTCTTCAAGATGTTTTATTGCTTCTTTATGAAGTGTTGTCATAAAAACTGTACAAATCTTTTATGTCCACAAGGTGGGTAGCTGACGCCCTCTAAAAGCCAGGAAACACCTAGGAGAACTGGAAAAGTCCCTGTCTAGGGCTAGCCTAGCAAACTTGGGAAATCAGTGATTCTCTCTGAATTGGGCGAAGCAGTGAGCTGCCTGAGGGTGAGACATGCCTGGGGCTTTATGCAGTATTTTCCTTAGTCCAAGGCCCCATTCTCAGCAGTAACTGTTCTGAAGCTTGTCTGAATCTGGTCTAAACCAGAATGCCAAGTTATGAGTTACACTGGAAATGTGTGAGGGGAACTTCATCCTCGTGTAGAGCTCTGCTCTGGAGCAAAAAGAATAGATTGTTCTCATAGGAAATTTCCATCATGCTTTGGCATCGTATGAAACTGTTCTGTTTTCAAAGGACTGGGAATCCTCGACTAGAATCAGAGCAGCTGCTCCCAACCCCATGCCTGCGGTCCTTCCCTCCGACCAGTGGCCCCTTGTCTAGATTCCCTCCCTCAAGACATTGTATCCTTTTGATTGCACGTCCTCTTTTCACTGAGTTAAAGAATCATGCGCCAACTGGATCTGGGTCTCACCTTCTCTACTTACTACTAGCTGTGTGACTTTGGGCAAGTTAACCTGTCTGCATTTCAATTTTTTTGTCTGTTCAAAGGGGATAATAGTACCTACATAACAGGATTCTTGTGATGATTATTTGAGATAATTTAGGCAAGGTAAAATGCTTATCCTCTAATGTTGCTGCTTAAATATTTATTTTAATAATAATTATACAATGAGATGGGGTTTTGGGAGAATCTAGTACAGTTACTCTCTTTTTTTTTTTTGAGATGGAGTTTTGCTCTTGTCACCGACGCTGGAGTGCAATGGCATGATCTCGGCTCACTGCAACCTCTGCCTCCCAGGTTCCATTAATTCTCCTGCCTCAGCCTCCTGAGTAGCTGCAATTACAGGCAGCACCACGACATCCAGCTAATTTTGTATTTTTAGTAGAGAGGGGATTTCGCCATGTTGCCCAGGCTGGTCTCAAACTCCCAACCTCAGGTGAGTAGCCTGCCTTGGCCTCCCAAAGTGCTGGGATTACAGACGTGAGCCACCACTCCTGGCCCAGTTACTTATTTAATGCAGGAATACTTTCGGCAACATACTCTTTCATAACATTTCAGTTAGTAAGTTTGCAGGTTTCTTCCTATGTCACAGTTTGATTGGCTGCTTTCCAACAATTTATAGGAAGTTCAATTGATCTCACTAATAAGGTCTTCCCAAAGTATACTGTGGGACACGTTGCCTCCGGGGAGGTTTTCTAAAGCCAGCTGACCCAATTTGTCATGTTCTGTTGACTGTTGTTTTCAATAAATAGATTCTGAGTTCCTCACCCGTAATATCTCAGAATATAATATGTGGATATAACATCTGTAGATCAGTATTTTCTAGTATGCCCCCATTAATTTTAAATGTCCAGCAAGGGTTGGAGTTCACTTAGCCCTATCTGTTGTATATCGGTTTTTGTTATCTTTAGGCCTATGTATTGGGGCTCCCTCCTCAATCCTTCCTCAGCCTCAAGGATGCCTTACTCTTTTGACTCTGTTAGGCCACACTACAGTAACAAATCTCAAATTTTCAATGGCTTAGCTCAACAATCATTTATTTCTAGCTTACAGCTATTGCTATTAGGTAGAGGCTTTCCTTTATTCAGCTACAAAGGGATCTAAGCTCCCTTTCTCCTGCACCAGTTGAATCTCAACATATGGCTTCTCAGGTTGGCCATGCCAGAGGAAGAAAGAGCTCATACCAGCTCTTAAAAACCTCCCCTGGAAATGACACGTCACTTTTGCTTATGGTTCATTGGCCAGAATTTGTCACATGACTCTATGCATCTTGATGCATGGGGCATACTGGAAATTTGATGAGGTCCTTATCATGGACCTCTTGCACAGTGACCTCTTGTCTTAGATCTTCATAGCACTTACCATCACCCAGTAAATGATGTGTGCCTTCCTTTGTTTGTGTATTGTGTATCTCTCCCAAACAGACTTTAAGCTTTTTGAGATCACAGCCTTTTGTTCGCTGCTGTATCTCTAGTGCTTACAGCCATGCCTAGTGAGTACTGGGGACTCAATAAACATTTAATAAATAAGTGAATGGCAACTCCATGCATGTAGGTGAGGCACTGAAGTCTGTTATGGGATTTTATTGAACGTCAATGTGATTTATAGCTTGTGTTCTTTTTCAAAAGCACATTTAAATGTTATTGAGTCCAATGCGAGGTTAAAGAGTAATAGGCTAATTAAGAAGAGAACATTATATGTGGATCTCCTACTATTACTCATGAAGGCCATTTATCTCTCAGTTGTTCGTTCTTGGAGTGATCAGCCCAGGAGAGGGCAAATGTAGGCAGCAGAGAAGGATGCTTTCTGAGGTTCAGCTGACATCGTCAATAAGAGACTTGAGTTGGCAAAGCAGAAGGTAACATCACTGTGGGCCTGTGTTCAGCCTTTTCTTTGCTGAGCTGAGCCTATCGAATTTGCACAAGACCAGTCTGTTGAAACTTTATAACCCCCGTAAAATGAAAAACCTTCTGCAGTGAATGCTTCTTCTCATTTTGAATACTGCAGAACCCAATTCAAAACAAGGTTTGTTATTAAGGCTGGTATAGAGACGGGCAGTATTATGTTGTGATTAAGGCATGAGCTCTAGAATAAGAAAGATTTGGGTTTGAACCTGAGTCCAGCACTTACCTTCCTAAAACTTCCCAAGCCTCATCTGTAAAATGTGTCTAATAATTCCTACTTGCTAGAATTCTAAGGAGATTTAAACTGAATAATGCTTTTAAGGTACTTAGGTTGGTAGAAGAACTGGCACATTGTAAATGATAGCAATTATTATCACATTCTATAACTGGATTGTTTTTCTGTACTAGATACGGCGATATACCCAGGTTACAGTCAGTGATGGGACTTACTCAAGGAGGTGAGAGAATGTGAGGCCCCACAGATGGGCTGTCCTTTGTGGATCAGCCCCTGACTTGGGGCTTCCAAAGCTGGCTTTCTGGTGGTCCTGTAGCACATGGCCATGGCAGGCCTACTTTGCACCTGAGCTCATTTGGCAGTCCACCACTTCCTTTGGTGCACTCCCTGTTCCCTGGCATGGGCTGCTTTGTTACCATCCAGTGTGGAGCTCACCAGTTACAGCCCACCTCAGGAACATTATTTCCCACTGTGCTCAACATTTAGCTCACACCAATTCTGGTCCTTTCAGCTGTGGACAACCTAGCAGGATCGATTCACAGAAAGAACCATTAGGGGCACTTCTCTTTAAAAGGGAATGAATTTATGTCAAGCTTGGAGTGCTGCAGGCTCCTCTATGTTTTAAAGTGAAACTTTACACACAAAGAGGGTTCAGCCCTGGCTGGGCACAGTGGCTCATGCTTGTAATCCCAACACTTTGGGAGACCAGGTGTTTGAGACCAACCTGGGCAACATGACAAAACCCCATCTTTCCAAAAAATAATAATAATACAAAAATTAGCCAGGTGTGGTGGTGCATGCCTGTAGTCCCAAATACTCAGAAGGCTGACGTAGGAGGATCACTTGAGCCTGCGAGGGTGAGGCTTCAATGAACTGAGATCATCCCACTGCACTCCAGTCTGGGCAACAGAGTGATGGTCTGTCTCAAAAAAAAAAAAAAAAAAAAAAAGCCAGGTGAATGGCTCACGCCTGTAATCCCAGCACTTTGGGAGGCCGAGGTGGGTAGATCACGAGGTCAGGAGTTAGAGATCAGCCTGACCAAGATGGTGAAACCCCTTCTCTACTAAAAATACAAAAATTAGCTGGGCGTGGTGGCACACGCCTATAATCCCAGCCACTCGAGAGACTGAGGCACGAGAGAATTGCTTGTACCCTGGTGGGGGTGGTTGCAGTGTGTTGTGTTCGCGCCGTTGCACTCCAGCCTGGAAAAAAAGTGTGAAACTCCGCCTAAAAAAAAAAAAAAAAAAAAAAAACCAGAAAAATGAAAGAAGATGTTTAGTCCTGTGGTTATTTTTTATGGAAAGTTACCTTTGAACAGTGAGAAACTTTAAGAATATTTGAGGTAGTATTTGGGGGCGAGGTTCAGTTACATTCTTACCGTGATAAACATGGAGTCGCCTCTTTAGAGTAGATAGACAAATCCCTTAGGGTTTCATCTATTTCTTATATAAAATGCTTCAGATGACTGCCATTTCTCTTAAAAGGCTCTCCCATTTTTGTTATACGCTTTCAGTTTTCTGAACTTGGAAGTAAGCTTTGGTGTATTTCTAATTTGGGCAGTTTTTTGTCTGCTCAGACCCCCATAGGCATAACATAGTCCTTCGCAAGTACTAAGAACTGTCATCCATAACATAGAATATATTTTAGTTACCCTTTAAAGAAGACAAGGCAATGGTTGGCTCTTCAAATATCTAACTCTCATCTACGATTTGAAATGAGTTCTCATAGTTCCATTTATTTGAGACATTTAAAATATACTATTATGCAAACATGCATACATTGAACAAACAAAATAGTAGTATGAACTTTCATATATAGATAAACAAAACAACAGTTATTATCATTTTGTCATGTTTGTCTTCTCTGCTTTTGGGAAAAGCATTTTAAAATTAAGTCACAGCCACCAAGACATTTCACCCCTAAATGCTTCAGTGTACATCTCTAAAAATAGGACATTTTCTTACATATCTATAGGCTCATTATTACATCTAACAAAACAAATACCTTAGCATCATCTAATGCTCAGTTCATATGCAGATTCTCCCAAGAATCCTCCACATGTTTTTTTTTCCTTCAGTTGGTTAGTTTTACTTAGAAAATGAGCAAAAATGTCTCAACTTCTATTTTCCGCTACATTAACTGTAACAAGAATATGGAGCAGTAGAAAGTTATCTCAGTCTGTGTATTATGTGATGATCACATGGATTTTCTTTTTTCCCAATATTTTCTTATGTAATTCCTCAAACATATAGAATAGTTGATAGAATTCTTCAGCACATCCCTGTTTCCGTGGTTCTGTTTTTATTTCTCTTCCTGATTTCTTAGTAACTGGGACTTGATAGTCTCTACCCCTCAGATTTAGTGAGAAAGTAAATAAGCATTCTGTGGCTCCTTTTTAGGTGGAAGCCTTAAATAATATTTGCAAAGCAGATGGATAATATGTCATTTCTTTGCATGGCTTATACATCTTGGGAGTATCTTCTCAACTGGGAAGCTCATGGCAATCTATAAATATTATTGAGCCTGACTTTCAGTTGACAGTACTTTTCTGGGGCATCCCCAGAGAGCCAGGTGCTGACCTGTTGCCAGTGTGATCACCATGTGAGTTAAATGAGAAAATGATGAGCCACCCTGTCTAATACTGAAGCAATTGGAACTAGCAGTGTATTTACACCTTATGCAATGTCAGTTGTATTTCAACATTATCTCAAAATACCATGCAAAGGTATTTGGAAAGGAGAAAAACAAATCTGGTTTTTAAAGTGTCTGTCTGAGGGTTGCTGCCGTTGCTATGGAAATCAGAGAAGCAGATTTTCACACCGAGCTTGTTTTTGAACAGATTCCTGAGACTGTGGGCTTCCCCCCCTTGCCTATTCTGAGTGGTTTTGTTAGACATAACCTTGCTTGAATAATATTAACATATCCCTTCTGGGAAAGCACATTAGGTGCTAATGCTTGGAGTTGTTTTTAGCAGAATGATTTAACAATACCGGATTCATTTTTCATCTGTCTGTTTTTAAATAGACTGCTCCTGTAATCAGCGTCAACATACAGCTCAGCTTGGAGCATAAGGAAATGTTAGTTTAATATTTTAGTGCCATCTGCTGTAAGTTTCATGGCATTCTACCCCATCTGGCTTACTTGCAACATTTCCCTTATTTTTTTTTTTTTTTAGTTTTAGAACACAGCAATCCCCTTTCAAATCTTTCATACTAATTGGGTCCTGTTTCTTCCTGCTGAATACTGGATGAGGCTGTTGTCAGAATGTTTCCTTGACCCTAGGTGTTGATTTCCTGAAGATTTCTGTTTCAGTGCGTGTGTATATGTGTGTGTATTTGTGTGTGTGTGTATGTGTGTGAAAGAGAGAGAGAGAAAGAGAATTATCAAGCAGTTAACTCCTTCCTGGACCTCTCTTTATTTCAAATAATGCTGACTCTTGGTGAGCGAACATTTGTAAATTCAGCAACATTGCTATATCAACAACTATTGAGAACCCATTACGTGCCAGGTTCTTTCCTAGGCACTAGGGGAGAACAAAGCAGACTCCCTTCTCTCATTGAGTTTCATTAGTAGAAGAGACTAATAGTATACAGATAAACACACATATCCTATAGTTATCAGGCAGTGGTAAATGCTGCAAATTTAAAAATAAAGCAGGCTAAAGAAAGCTACTTTAAATACGATGGCTAAAGAAGGCCTGGTAGTTGATAGAGTTAGAATATTGGAATGGATGTGTTAAGGTTGCTACAAGGACAACAGATACGCTTTCTAACCCTGTGCCTTGAGGCTCTTGTTAAAGATAGGCTCTTGTCATTAGCTAATTAATTATATTTTAACATGAATCATGAACATTATATGGATGAAAAACAAATCTGTTCTTTGAAAGCCATCAGAGTTTCTGTTGTTGTTGCTTTGGAGCTAGATGGACCTTGGGCTTAATTTGGCTTGACAGTTCTTCAGTTCAGCACATGGTAAGAACACCTATATGTGTCTGATTCTTAGTTGAGTTCCTTGGAGAATAACAAAGAAACTTTTCTCCAGGAGTTGCTTTTAACTGTATGCTTTCCCAACTCTCAACCCATCAAAGGGATTGAATAATACATATAGAATATTTAAAGAATAACACCAGTTGCTATTATGACTGACTTCAACTACAAATACTGTCAATCCTAAGTGCTATTGGATTTCAGAGGAGGGAGAAGAGTTAAGATGTCTAGCGCCCTTCTCTTCACCTAACCTCTTTAAAGGTCAGTCTGAGCAGAACATTGAGCATCACAGAGATTACTAATACTCCTTTCATTAGAAACAAAGAGATTCTGAAGTCAGGTAATTAGAATCATGAAGAACCCATGTGAATTATTCTGTGTTTATATGTCTGTGTTTGCTCGCATATGTGCACACACTCACATGTTCACATGCTCCATACATTCATTCAGGAATCAAATCTTAGGCAACTACTGCATGTGAGTTACTGGTCTGTGTCTGGAGAAGTGCAGGGAGAACGTTCCCCTTAAAGGTTTGAGTCATTAAGTCTGTTGAAATAAACTGACAATAGACAGATTAACAGGAGAAGAGGCATTACAAGTGCTCATGGGAGCCACACAAAATATGAGACTCAAAAAAGGGTCAGATGGCTGATGCTTAAATATTTTTTTTCCTAGGGGAGAGGTAAAGTGAGGGATGTAGGCAATTTTAGAGGAAGATTAAATGGTTTTTAGGGGATTTTAGTGACCCCAAAGAGCAGACATTAGCCTGGGACACAGTTCTTCTGGGCTCTGTGAGAGGTGATGACAAGTTATCAGAATGTGAAGGGCAGAATGACACTGCAAACAAAGTTTGTCTTATTATGCAGGTAAAGAAGAATAGTTGAGAGAACAGGTGAAAAGTCTGTCGGGTGTGGTGTCGTGAGCATGGAGAACTTCCTCTCCTGTAACATAAGTTAATCTTCTCTGCTTCATGTAGATTCAATGGAGGAAGGCCACAACAATTGCATTCCTTCTGAATGAACTTCCCTTAGTCAGATAAGACAATTTCAGAGAGAACCCCTTTCTGTGCCTTGAAATGAAAAGCTGGGGGTGAGTGGGGAGGCAGGAGAAAGCCCACTCTCCTTTGTTCAAAGCAGTTACCATGCCAAAGGGCCATATTTTGGGCTATCATTTTCTGAGCCCCAACAGAAGCTAAGATGCATAAGACACAGTGCTTGCCTGCAAGGCATTTGTAGGGACATACATAGAAACAGATTGGTGTAACAAAGTGCTATAAGGTCAATGAAAGCAAGCAATGCTTAATCTAGCCTTGTCTGTGTTAATGATTTATGTTGTGATGTTTGAAATATATGACTATTCTAATCTTTCTATGTCTGTTTTCTTCTATCTTCAAAAAATCTGGGACAGGGAGAAGCCTTAGCAAAATAATGACTCTTGGCCTTCTTACTTTAGGGAGAAAGGTTGGGTTGTTCTAAAGTAATGACAGTATTTGTTTTGGCTTACTGGGAAATAAGGCACATAAAAAGAATCATTGCTTTAATAGCTTAGTACCAATATCGGATGTTGTAGTGATAGTATACCAGTGGGAGAGAAGCAAGCAGTAAGTGCATTTTCTCCCTGTTTTCCTGTTTACACAGTGTACTTGGAGTTACTGGATAACTTTAGAGACTCATTAGCCCTCTGTACAATTAAATATAAATGCTCATCTTAGTAGAGGCTGATCACAAGGTAGCTGCAAAGTTGGGGTGGGGGAAGAGGGTCAGGCAACTATATGAACTCCTAAGCGTGCATAGACTCTTCCTGTCCTTGTTCCTGGGAGCCTGTGGCAGCCTGCATGGGAGCAAAAGTAAAATCGAGTTTGGGAATGGGGGAGGTTGTTGAATGTCTTACTTCACCTCTACTCTCAGAAGTGCTTTTGATAAGGTGCTTCTGGGCACGAAGAAAAGATTTAAGTCCATCATATTTCCCTTACTATATATAAAATTATCCAGTTAAGCACCACTTTCAGAGCCAGGAAAATATTTGTTGGGCTAATTAAAATGCTTTTTGCTGAGTGTTTATAATGATGATCCAGCTCTCTGATTACCCTCTTCTCCCTTTCCCCAACCCAGTATGCTCAGTTGGCATCAAAATGATATGTCTATGGTCTGTGGCACTGCCTTTGGGAGAGGTGGGTTTTCCTCATGATCACAGTGTTTGGGAATCGGCAGCAGCAGCAGCAAGTCAAATTCCAGGACCAGCACTGGCTCTCCTTAGATGCTTTCACTGCCATTTTTAAACCCTTCTCTCCTCTGCGCTCTTTCAGTGACTGGCAATTTGATTGTTTCCTGAATTTTCTTTTACTTTTATCTGCACAGCACAATGCTGAATTCAGAAAATGAGAACCCAGCCATCACTTCACTGTGATGTAGGGGCACCCTGTCAATGGAAATGTAGACTAGTGTGTAGGTTTTAGTGACTCTGGGTCTTTGAAGCTTCAAAAGCTCACTATTTTTGGTGCCAGCAGGTTTTCAGAGCTCTGAGCATTTCTGTTTCCCCTTCCCTTGATGGCAGACCATATTGTTTCTACTGCTCTTTCACTCCATCCTCATAAAGACATAAGAAGAAGTTTGCCAAGGGGGAACATTGTTCAATATTGAATGGGATTTCTGAGCAATGTTGCATAATCTTCCCAGTCAATTTTTGAACCTAGCAGAGATTTGACTATTCATTGTGTGTGTGTGTGTGTGGAGGGGGGGGTGTTCTTAAAGGGCTAGAATTAAAATTCTTATGTGGAGACTGCGAGTCCCTGGAGGGCCTGAAATCATGCAAATATTTGCAGGAACATTTTGCTAGGCCAAGATCCGTAACTTTCATCAGACTCTCAGTAGGATCTGTGACTCCAAAAATAGGTTTAAATTTAAAACAGGAAGAGAAAACACTGGACTCGATAATTTCAAGAGCTCCATGCTGCCTGAATCTGTGATTTCCTGCCATATTATTATTCTTTCCCTCAGAAGGAAGAAAAATACAATATAATCACCCTTATTTTTCTAGGAGCTTCAAACTGTGGAATCACATTGCTGATGAGTAGGCCTCAACCTAGAACACTCCTTTTCACTGCATAATATCTGACTGAGCAGTGTGCCATTTAAAATAATGGTCATATGAGTGTTAGCTAACAATCAAAATTTTAGTTACATCATTCCATATAGATAGATAGCTGGTGTATTTATATAAAAAATATTAATTATTACATCTTATACATCAGGCACTGTTTGAAGCACTTCAGATACTTCAGTGAACAAAACAAAGATTTTTGTTCTGATGGAACTTACATTCTTGTAGGGGGAGAAAGACAAGAACAATAAACAAAATGTGTTAGTCCATATTTGCATTGCTACAAAGAAGTACCTGAAGCTAGGTAATTTATAAACAAAAGAGGTTTTATTGACTCATGGTTCTGTAGGCTTTACAGAAAGCATGGTGCTGGCATCTGATTATGGTGAGGCCTCAGGAAGCTTCCAATTAGAAGATGAAGGACAGCAGACACATCAAATGGCAAGAGTGGAAGCAAGAGAGTGAGGTGGGAGGTGCCACAATCTTTTAAACAACCAGATCTCATGTGAACTCAGAATGAGAACTCATTGATCACTAAGGGGATGGTGCTAAACCATTTATGGGGGATCTGCCCCATGATCCAATCACCTCCCACCCTACTTTCCACCTTCAACATTGGGAATCGCATTTCAACGTGAGATTTGGAGGTAACAAATACCCAAACAATATCACGTAATATATATGCAAATTATATAGTATGCTAGAAACTAATAAGACTCTGGGGAGGAAAAGAAAAAGTAGAAAGAGATGGATTGAAAATGTGATGGAGGGAAGAGCAGGTCACAATATTATATGAGGTGGTCAAGGGAGAGAGAACTCATTGAAGAAGGTGAGAGTGGAGCAAAGATTTAAGGAAGGCAAAGAACTTACACCAGCAGCTATGGGGTGGAAGAGCAGCCTAGGAGGAAGGAACATCTGCAGCAAAAGGCCCTAAAGCAGGAGTTTTCGAATATGTTCACAGAACCACAAGGAGGCCAGGGTGGCTGGAAGGGATAATCACCGGAAAAGAGGTCAGCAAAGCAAGGGGAGGCAGACCACAGGCCTCATGATTCTCGCTGGAGTGGAATGGGACCCCCAGGGAGTAAAAGCAGAGGAGCGAGCTGTTCTGACGTGAGTGCTCACTCGGGTTGCCATATAGTGAGTAGATGGGAGGGACCAGAGAGAAGTAAGGAGACCCATCAGAGGCGCTTCAGGAACCCGAGTGGGAGATGGTGGTAGAACAAGATTGTAGTAGTGGCAGTAATGAAACATGGTCAGATTTTGGAAACATTTAGAAGGTAAAACTCACAAGATTTCCTGATAAACTGGAGGTGGGGCAGGAGAAGAAACAGGGATGACCATGGGTTTTGATTTCAGCAGCCCTAAAAAATAGATGGGTAAAGCCTTGCAACTGAATGAAATCAGAAGGGAATGGGTGCAGCAGTAAAGAGAACCAAGGGCTGGCAATCATAAAGATTTATATATCAAAATGTATTAAAATGGACTTTAAAAGTTGTAGCCAAATAAGCAATTATAAGATGAGCAGCTCAGGAAAACATTAGTCTTCTGTTATTTAGAGCAGATGTAGATCATAAGTAAGTTTTGAAGAGGAAACAACCTTGCCATATTGTACAGTGCACTCACAGGGAGTCCTGCTTGCACAGACTTTCCAGTGCAGGGCAGCACTCTGGGAAGATAATTAAAGCCCTGATTTAATTATTGATTAATCAATGCTTTATCAAAAAGCATTTTTATTGCTATAACCTCAGTTGATAAGTATTTTCCAGAATATGTTAGCATTCTTACTGATCTTAGCAAAACTTAAAAAATTGTATGGTTGGTGACAAGATTTATAGGAGCCTCCAGATCTCAATTCTGAATATATTTTTTTTTAAAAAGAATTTTGTTTTACCCAAAAGCAATCTTAGAGAGCATTTACTCCAATTCAATAATTTTACAGTTAGAGTAAGTGAGGCACAGACAACTATGTAAGAATCTGAAACAGGAGTCAGCAAACTAGAGTCAATTTGTGTTTGCTCATTTGTTAACAGCTTTACTGAGATATAATTCACATACCATAAAATTCACCCTTTTAAAGTGTACAATTCAGTACCTTCACAGAGTTGTGCAATTATCATTCCTATCTAGCTTCAAAAAATTTCATCACCCCAAAAAGAAACCCCATGCCCAATAATGTTCATTCTCCCTTCTCTTTCCCTCAGTCCCTGGCAACCATGAATCTACTTTCTATTTCTGTAGATTTGCCTATCATAGATACAGTTTACATTTCCTGTTAATGGAATCATACAATGTGTGACCTTTTGTGTCTGGCTTCTTTCACTTACATAATATAATATTTTCAGGGTTCATTCATGTTGTAGCATATATCAGTACTTTATTCCTTTTTATGGCTTTTAATGTTCCTTTGTATGAATATACCACATTTATCCTCATCATTTGATGGACATTTGAGTTGTTTCCATTGCTATAAGGAATAATGTTTCTATGATCATTCATGTACAGGTTTTTGTGAGGACACATGCTCTCAATTATCTTGGGTATGTAGCTACAAATGAACTTGCTGGGTCATAAGGTGCCCTATGTTTAACATTTTGAGAAGCTACCAAAATGTTTTCCAAAGTGGCTGCGTCATTTTACAACCTCAGTAGCAATATGTGAGAATTCCAATTTCTCCACATTCTCACACTTTTTAATTTTAGCCATCCTGGTGGTTTTGATTTGCATTTTAACGATGACTAATGGTGTCGAGCATCTTTTTGTGTTTATCAGCCATTGGTCTATCTTCTTTGCAGAAATGTTTACTCAAATTTGTCCATTTTTGAATTGGGTGGATTTTCTTTTTGCTGTTGAACTATAGAGTTCTTTGTATGTTCTAGGTACATGTTCCTTATCAGATACATGATTTGCAAATGTTTTTTCTTGTTCAGGCTTCCAGCTGGAACAGATTAAAATGGGTTTCCTCTTGCACAATATTTAAATCTACTCCAGAAAATGATGGCTAGACTAAAAGGAATCAAAATATGACTCAGGAACTCCAGTTGTATAGGTAAAATGCAGACTGCCAAATACAACTAAAAGTTCAGAAATGTTTTAGAAGTGTAACCTTGTAGCGAATGTATCCAGCACCTAAACATTAAGTCTAGTGCTTACGGCAAGATAGGGGCCTTTTTCAGGCACTTTTTTAGCCTGATTCTTAATCCCTTAGGTATTAGTCCATTTTTATGGTGCTGATAAAGACATACCCAAGTCTGGATAATTTACAAAAGACAGAAGTTTACTTTGACTTACAGTTCCACATGGCTGGGGAAGCCTCACAATCATGGTGGAAGGCAAGGAAGAGCAAGTCACATCTTACATGGATGGCAGCAGGCAAAGAGAGAGAGCTTGTGTAGGGGAACTCCTCTTTTTAAAACCATCAGATCTCATGAGACTTATTCACTAGCACGGGAACAGCATGGGAAAGTCCCCATGATTCAATTACCTCCCACCACGTCCCTCCCACAACACACAGGAATTCAAGATGAGATATGGGTGGAGACACAGCCAAACAATATCATTCCACCCATAGCCCCTCCCAAATCTCTTGTTCTCACATTTTAAATCCAATTATGCCTTTCCAACGGTCCCCAGGAGTCTTAACTATTTTTAGCATTAACTCTAAAGTTCACAGTCCAAAGTCTCATCTGAGACAAGACAAGTTCCTTTCACCTATGAGCTTGCAAAATCAAAAGCAGGTCAGTTACTTCCTGGATAGAGTGGGGGTATAAGCACTGGGTAAATAGAGCCATTCCAAGTGGGAGAAATTGGCCAAAACAGAGGGGCTACTGGCCTCACACAAGTCTGAAATCCAGCAGGACAGTAAAAACTTAAAGCTTCCAAATAATCTCCTTTGACTTCATAATCTCACATCCGGGTTACACTAATGGAAGAGGTGGGTTCCCATGGTCTTGGGCAGCTCTGCATCTGTGGCTTTGCAGGATACAGCCTCTCACCTAGCTGCTTTCACAGGCTGGCATTGAGTGTCTGTGGCTTTTCCAAGCAAATGGTGCAAGCTGTCAGCGGATCTACCATTCTGGGGTCTGGCAGATGGTGGCCCTCTTCTCACAGCTCCACTAGGCAGTACCCCAGTAGGAACTCTGTGTGGGTGCTCTGACCCCACATTTCCCTTCCGAACTGCCCTAGCAGGCATTCTCCATGAGTGTCCTTTCCCTGCAGCAAACTTCTGCGGTGGCATCCAGGCGTTTCCATACATCTTCTAAAATTTAGGCAGAGGTTCTCAAACCTCAATTCTTGACTTCTTATGCACTTGCAGGCTCTATACCACAGGGAAGCTGCCAAGGCTTCTGGCTTTGAAAACACAGCCTGAGCTCTACATTGGCCCCTTTTAGCCATGGCTGCATACTGCCTGGGGAGCCTTTTAGCACAGGGCACCAAGTTCTTAGGCTGCACACTGCATGGGGACCCTGGGCCCAGCCCATGAAGCCATTTTCTCCTGGGCCTCTGGACCTGTGATGGGAGGGGCAGTCATGAAGACTTCTGACATGCCCTGGAGATATTTTCCCTGTTGTCTTGGGGATTAACCTTTGGCTCCTCATTACTTATGCAAATTTCTGCAGCTGGCTTGAATTTCTTCTCAGCAAATGGTTTTCCTTTTCTATCAAATTGTCAGGCTTCAAATTCTCCAGACTTTTATGCTCTGCTTCCCTTATCAAACTGAAGGTTTTTAATAGCACCAAAGTCACCTTTTGAATGCTTTGCTGCTTGGGAATTTCTTCTGCCAGATACCCTAAATCATCTCTCTCAAGTTCAAAGTTCCATAAATCTCTAGAGCAGGGGCAAAAATGCCACCAGTCTCTTTGCTAAAACATAACAAGAGCCACCTTTGCTCCAGTTCCCAACAAGTTCCTCATCCCCATCTAAGACCACCTCAACCTGGACCTTTTGTTTATGTTGGTGTCAGGCTTTTGGTCAAAGCCATTCAACAAGTCTCTAGGAAGTTCCAAACTTTCCCACATTTTCCCTGTCTTCTTCTGAGCCCTTCAAACTATTCCAACCTGTATCTGTTACCTAGTTCCAAAGTCACCTCCACATTTTTGGGTATCTTTTCAGCAACACCCCACTCCTGGTACCAATTTACTGTATTAGTCTGTTTTCATGCTGCTGATAAAGACATACCCAATACTGGGCAATTTACAAAAGACAGGTTTACTTGGACTTACAGTTCCACATGGCTGGGGAAGCCTCACAATCAAGCCTCACAATTAAGGAAGAGCAAGTCACGTCTTACATGGATGGCAGCAGGCAAAGAGAGAGAGCTTGTGCAGGGGAACTCCTCTTTTTAAAACCATCAGATCTCATGAGACATATTCACTAGCATGAGAACAGCATGGGAAAGACTTGCCCCCATGATTCAATTACCTCCCACTGGGTCCCTCCAACAACATGTGGGAATTCAAAATGAGATTTGGGTGGGGACACAGCCAAACCATATCACCTTATATTAAAAGTTAGCTAATATAATCTTTGAAAAATAGCAGGCTGCTATGACTATTCATTTCTTCCAATGGAACATAATATTAGAAGATAATATGTTGATAATGATGTTACCTATTTGTGGAAATCAAAGAACCATCATTTATTTTTAACCTAACTAAACAAAAAGCTCAGAGTCAAAGAATTTCTGGGTTGGAGGGAACCAGTATTTTTAAAAGTCTTATGAATATTCTCAGTACAGAGGACTCACTGCCTTCCAAACTGACTTTCCATCTTTGGAAAGTTCTGACTATAATTAATTTATCTCATATTGATGTTACTTATCCACTAATCCTATTGTATCGTGCAGAGCCATAAAATAAAAAGATCACTGTTATATTGACCTTGAGTCTTCACATTTCCAGACACTACATTACCATTGCTGTTTATCATCACAGAATGCTTTTAAGTCCATTTATCCCCTCTTTTAGCCCATCTACCTCCTCCAACCCCCTTTTCTAAATGTTATTCCCCTAAACAGTACATCTTTTTGAGAAGTATGTGAGTTGGGTAGTGTGGTTTACAGCAAGACCATGACTTCCCTCACTGTGGACACCCAGTTTCTACTAATTCAACCTGCAGACACATCACCTGTTTGTCAGCCACATCACACTGTTGACTTGTGTTAAGCTTACATCATCTAATGTCCATAAGTTTTATTTATTAATGTGCTAGAAATAAGTTATATGTTTTTCTATTTCATATTATTATGGTTGGCACTTTGGGTGGAAGTACTAAGCCTTACATATTGTGTCCATTAAATTTCATATTTTTAGGCTAACCCCATTTTTCTTGAGAGATTTGGGAGGATTCTATCACTCAGTGCTTTTACTATCCCTGTTGCATTATCTATAGGTATGATTACTTACTTCTTACATATCATTGATGAAAGATTTTGAGAGCTTAAATCCTTTCATGGGCCACTGAAACTTCTCTCCAGATTTAAATTCAATTCTGTAAACAGGTATTCAGCATTTTCTTTATAATGGACTATTCTCAGAATTGGTAATTCAGTGATGAACAAGATAAGGTGGTAGTCTCAAACACATCATCACTCTATAGTGGGAGAAAGACATCCAGAAATAACCATGGTATAAAATACTAAGTATAATAACAAAGGTGTGAACAAGGAACACAAAGGAGAGGGCAGTAGTTATCTGGGGGAAGTTTCTGGTGCATACCAAGATGAGGGATATTTGAGCCCCATTTTGAAAGAGAAAGAGATGTTTGTGAGAAGTACAGGAAAAGAGTCTGATTGCCATTCATTAATCAGCAGTTATTCATGGGAAAATGAAATGTTATCTTCCTGATAGTTCTTCTCTTAAGAGACAAGTGGACAAAAAAAAAAATGGGACTCTACAAAGATGAATACCATAAGCCAATCAAAACTAAACTCAGGAGTATGTAGTGGCTACTTCACGGTGCCATACCAATCACATTATTTCAGAATAGGTGACTGCATTTAAAATATTTTCTTGATCTTGTGATTCTTGTTGTTTTTCTTTTTCCATGAGAGCAGTTAGGAAACTCTTACTAATGTTCCTTAAATTTAGCATTTAGGGACTAAGAATAGCAAATTCTGAAAAATCATTTCCTATCCTATTGACCCAAATCTCTGCTTTGTAAGAGACTCCTCTATCTTAGAAGCATAACTCCTGTCCGGGTTAGATCCATCAACAACTAGGTTACAGTAGCTTCCAGCTTTTTCAATCAGTGTTTGGGACCTGGAAGTCACAGTAGACTCCATACCTTGGTGGAAATTTAGAAGTATGTTGCTGACAACAAATGGATTTGTTCCTCCACCTGCCAGCCCTGCCCTTGGGATTCATTCATGCAGCTGTAGTAAATAGCATTTTCCATGTAGTGTCTCTACAAGGACAATCAATTCAGCAACAGACTTTCTCCTTTAAAAAATAAAAAAGTAAAGTAAGTAAAAGCCACTATCTTCTCACAATAAAGACCTGAGAATGTAAAAGTACTTCTTCATTTATTGGATTATGCTACTGACCTTTTAAGCAGGGTCTTAGCTCTGAGGATGATGAGTGATTTGGGCAGTAAGCAATCCGAAGACACCAAGGTAATTCTGCTGTGGGCCAAGTCATTCATTTAGTCAAGGGTGTTCCTGCCATTTAGCAATGAGCCTGCAACTTTTAAAAGCACAGTCATTTGACTTGCTTCCTCAGCATAAAGGTACATGACCTTGTCTGCTGCCAGGCAGGTAAATGGAGGTATTAAATTGCCTTTGACAATAGAGAAGTACTTAGGTGACTCTTGGAAACTTAGCTGAATAGTTGCTCTAACTTCAACAAAGTCACCTGCTAAATCTCCAGGGAGGTCACAAATAAAATGAGTGCCCTAAAAAAACAAAATTTTTAAAACTACATATTTTACATATATAAAAAAACTACATGCATATAAAAATATTTGGGGCCAAATCAACTTATCATTTGAGTATTTTTTCATAGCGTTTACAGACTACGGTATATAAAGTGCTAGAATCTTTCTGATATATATATGTGTATGTATCATATATGTATGTATATGTGTATATATACATAAATATAATATCACTATATAGCAAAATTGTGCTGATATAATCAAAGGTAGATTTAGGGATTAATAAAGTCAGATAATATTTCTTGGAAAAATAAAGAATTATCCTCAATTTATATGGATAAAAGAGATGGTAATGTTTTTTCACCTATTAAATCAGTGAATTCTTCAGCTTTTTCTAGTTTGTAACAAATAAATCCCAGACCTTAGGGCTACAATGAGAAATAGTTTTTCTTTGGTACAATACATCAGGGTTTGGTTCTGCCAAAGTCTGCTGGGCTCAGCTCAGGTTGGCTTAGCTCCATTCGTGTTTTCATTTTGGAACCCAGGCTAAAGGAGCAGCCCCTGTCTAGGACATGGTGTCCTGATACAAGGATGGCACAAAAAGGCCCTAGCCAAGCCACACAGTCACTTTTAAGCTTCTGCTCAAATAAGGTAAATGAACATCATGTTCCCTCACATCCCATTAGCCAAAGCCTGTGCCATAGCCAAGCCTAATGCCAATGGATGGTAAGCAGGATGAAGGTTGTATAGTTGTTTGTCCACATCCTCACCCTCTTTTCCATCAGTCTCTTATCATAAGCCTAGAGAGTGGTAAACAGAATGTTCTTCCAAATGGAAAGCTCTGGGGTTATGGTCTGAGCTTGCCTTTCCCTCCTGCCCACGACCTCACTACGTACCTTCCTCATCCCATCACTCAACCATGACACCAAGTGCCCTTGCCTCTCTGGGAACCTTTCTCCACCCTGAAGGAGGACAGAATACTCTCGTGCTACTCTGAGAAGCTCGTATTGCTGTTTTTCTGTCTCTAGTGACATACTTCAAGGCAATACAGAGAAAAGATAACTAAGAAGCCCCATACCATCTGTCCTTTGTCTGTGGCTGCCTACTTTTCCCACGCAGGGGAGCTGTTTGCTGTCCACATTGGGACCCAATAACTCCCTTTTGAATAGTTTCCCAGTTGTATATGAGTTTCTGAGATCTGTCAGCCTCCTTTTTCTTTCTGTGGCTTCTCTAGGGTTGGGTTTGGGGAGAAAACAAGTAGCTGGTGTAAGCTACTTGTTGAAATACTTTGTCAAGCTACTTTGAGTTGTATAACCAGTTATTTGGACATCCTAAGGATAAATTGATCCATAATGTTGGAAACTTAGCAACAAATTTTGAATGGCACAGAAGGTATAAGAATATAACAGAAATTTTCTTTTCAACCTGAACTTTGAGGCTCTAAGACACCATATAGAATTTTCTCAGTTTTGTAATTGATGTGCTTTAATGTTTTTGCACCATGCAGATTTTCAGAATTATTTCCAGAAGCCTGAAAATCATGTTTCTTAAAAATGATATTTAATTATGCTTTGTCATATAAAATACATTGTGGTAAATCTCTGATTCTTAAAAAAAAGTGTCACGTATATGTAAGTACATACACACACTTATGTATGTGATTTCTGCCTTCCGTTCTTAGAGCATTTGTCAATTATTTATGCCCATTGGGAGCAATTTTCCCCCTCTTCCCATATGCCTAGAAGTATGACTCTCATTACTTCCAGATGGGTAATCTGATGCTTTTAATTATTGCACTAGCATTACTTTCACTAAGAGTTTGTCATGAATCAATATTTTTTGAAGTTAAAAAAATCCTGATTTAGAAAACAAAGTTGTGAACGGCCAACTGAGGAATAAGAGCTGAGTGATGAAACACCTGGCTAAAGAAGGAAAAGGAAATGAAGACCCTATGCTGAAAGGTGGTATTTGGAATTAAAGTAAAATTTCAGAACCCAAATAGACCATTTTTTAGATATGTCTTCTTTAAACCAAATTGAGATGTGGACAAAGGTAAAGGGAACTAAAATACTCAGCCTGATTCTGAGCAGGTTCTGAGTCCAGCAGAAAAGTCATCTTCAGATGTGCTGCCATGGAGCAGGCTCACTTCCTTTGTTAGTAAACACATTCATTTGCTGTGGCATAGACCAGCCTTTGTTTGGATTCTCAGGGATTCTTGTATTGGGTACATTTTTTTCTGTAGTAACATTGTCTCAAAGAATTATAAGGGAAGACTCAGCCACAAGAAAACTTTGAACAGCAGCATTCATATTGAATTGTACTTAGAGTCCAGAGTTACAGCATACCTTGTACAAAAAAGTAAAAACCAGGAAGGAACAAAATAATGGCATTCGCAGTGACCTGGGTGAAACTGGAGACGATTATTCTAAGCGAAGTAACTCAGGAGTGGAAAACCAAACATTACATATTCTCACTTAAAAGTGGGAGCTAAGCTATGTGGATGCAAAGGCATAAGAATGATACAATGAACTTTGAGGTCTGGTGGGATGGTGAGGGTAGGAGGGGGGTGAGGGATAAAAGACTACAAATTGGGTACAGTGTATATTGCTCAGGTGATGGGTGCACCAAAATCTCAGAAATTACCACTAAAGAACTTATTCATGTAACCAAACACCACTTGCTCCCCCAAAACCTATGGAAATAAAAAAACAAAAATAAATAAAAAAGTAAAAACCAGGAGGCTTATTAGATTAAATGAACATAGAAATGTCTGCTAATATTATAGCAAATACTGCAAAAGATAAATTATGCAAAAACTGTTATTTGTTTTTAACAATACTGTCTTGTTGGTTTGGGCAGCTACAACAAAATACCATAGACTGGGTGGCTTACAAACAACTGAAATTTATTTTTCACAGCTCTGGAGGCTGGAAGTCCAAGCTTAAGAGCAGAGGGAGAAAGCCAGCTCTCACTAAGTCCATTCATGTGGCCTCCATTTTCATGACCTTTCATGACCTCCATTTTCAAAGGCCGAACCTCTTAATGTTGCCACATTGGGATTAAGATTTCCACCTAAAAATTGGGAGAGGGGAGTGGTGGGAAATATTCATCTGGTAGCAACTACCTAATAATTAAAGGTGGCTCATTGCTTCTTAGTGGTCATCCTGCTTCCACTCTTGTCCCTGACAGGGTGTTCTCCACATGGCAGGTACAGAATTGTGAATCAGACTATGTCAGCCACCAGTTATAAACCAGTCATTGTCTTCCCAGTGCTCTCAGAACAAAATCTGAACCCCCTGCTGTGGCCCTGCCTCACTCTCTGGCCTCATTTTCTACCTCTCCCCTTCTCATACACCATCTTCCAGCGATGCTAAACTTCATGTTTCTCTAGCACACTGAGTTTGTTCCTGCTTCAGGATATCCACATTGCTGTTCTGTTTTCCAAGCATTCTCTCCTTTCCTGATCTTTATATTGTCACCTGTCTCTTGTAATTCAGTTATCAGCCTACATGTCACCTTCTCAGAGAGGGATTCCATGACCACTAAATCTAAAGTCACCATCAGTTTAGTTGCTTGCACGTTACCCTATTTTAGTTCTCTCTCTGAAGTAGGTAATGAAACTCTCCTTCTTGGTTGACTCTCCCACCAGAATAGAAGATAGCAGCACTCTTGTCTGCTTAAAATAGAAATTATCAATAAATATTTGGTGACTAAAGAACTGCAAAGGCTGGCTGGGCACGATGGCTCACACCTGTTATCCCAGTACTTTGGGAGGCCAAGACGGGTGGATCGTTTGAGGTCAGGAGTTCAAGACCATCCTGGCCAACATAGCAAAATCCCGTCTCTATTAAAAATACAAAAATTAGCCGGGAGGTAGTGGCATGTGCCTGTAATCCCAGCTACTCGGGAGGCTGAGGCAGGAGAATCACTTCAGCCTGGGAGGCGGAGGTTGCCAGTAAGCCGAGACTGCACCACCACACTCTAGTCTGGGCAGCAGAATGAACTGCAACAAAAAGAACTGCAAAGGCTATCACTTTGCTAATGTTTTTCTTATTCCCACAAAATTTTTGTGTGAGAAAAATTATTGGGGAATCAAAACGGTTCTAGTTAGATAATCCACATAGGTTTTGCTTCTCTGTATTAGAGATGTATTTGGACTTTATGCCAGACACTCTGATTTTTAAATAGTGGCAGAATCTTAGGATATTAAAGAACGTGTTAGAATCCTTAAATATTAACTCTAGGAAGCAATTTAGTAAATCTCTATTAACCTTCTTTGCTTTAAAAATGAAGAAAACTGAAAAAAAAGATGTTAAGTAACTTGCCTCATATTGCAATTAATTTATAGCAAACCCAGGAGCAGATATGTATGAATAAAATGATGGTTCCATTTCAGAGGCTTGAGGAGCTTTGACTTGAAAATGGCAAAATGAGCAATTGCATTCACCTCTTCTCCCTTCCATTTTCCTATTGAGATGACAGAAAATATTTTTGACATAAATTTATATAAGTACTGGAAAATATGAAATACTGAAATCAGTGGATAAGAACTTTAGAAGAATTTCTGGAAAACAACAAGAAGGTGGGATTTGACTGGCAGAAGAAATACAGGGGAAACCATAGTCCAAGATACCAGCTACTGGTACACGTTATTTCATGAGAGTCCAGAGAGACCCCCAGCTTAACAAAGACTACAGGGAAGGTGGGCTGGGGGCCTTTCCATGTGCACATTTCTAAAACCAAGTAGAGATAATGAGAGAATATAGGTGGAGGGAGAATTTTTAAGAAGCTGTAATTAGAAGCCACACAGTGATTAGAAAAAGACATTTCAACTACAAAACGAAACAAGCTGTGTATGAATGAGAGTCAAAAGAGAATGAGTTCCTAGAAATTATAAATATGATTAAAGAAAAATTCAGTGAATATAGGACTGAATAGTAGAATGACTGATAACTCTGACAACCAAGCTGGTTATCTGAATTTAAAATTAAGGAACTCACCCAGAAGGGTAAAATAAAAGACATTATTCATTATATGAATAATGACCAAAGAAAAAGATAAGAGGAGGCCACATTAGGAAGACCATCATCTAATCAGAATTTCAGGATCAGGGAACAGTGTATGGGAAGAAGTAATAATACAAAAAAATACCAGTAATAACAGAAGAAGAAAAATTTTCTTGCACTTTGGAAAAACACAGATCTTCAGGTTGAGAATACCTTAATAAGTATTAAGGTAGACAGAAGAAAATGCACAGCAAGGCATGATCTAATGAAATTTCAGAACTGTAAGAATGAAGATATTTTGTTTTATTATTTTATTTTTAATTGACAGATTAAATTGTATGTTTTAAAGTATATATACTTTGTAGAATGACTAAATCTAGCTAATAAACATAAGCATAATCTTTCATAGTTAACACTTTTGTGATGGAACACTTTAACATCCACTTTCTTGGCATTTTTCAATGATGCAATATATTATGAACTATAGTCACCATGCTGTACAATAAATTCCTTGAACTTATTCCACCTAACTGAAATTTAAAATTTTTTTAACCAACATTCTCCCCAGCCTCTCCCCGGCAACCATCTCAGCCCCTAGTAACCACCATTCTACTCTTTACTTCTATCAGAGCAACTGTTTTAGATTCCACATATAAGTGAGATCATGCAATATTTGTTTTTCCTGCTTAGTTTATTTCACTTAACTTAATGTCCTTCAGTTTTATACATTTGGTTGCAAATGACAGAATTTCCTTCCTTGCATGGCTGAATAATCTGTTGTGTGTATATACCACATTTTATTTATCTGTTCATTCATTGATGGACACTTAGGTTGATTACATATCTTGGCTTTTATGAGTAATACTGCAGTAAACATGTGAGCGCGGCTATGTCTTAATATGCTGATTTTGTTTCCTTTGGATTTATACCTAGTAGTGGAATTGCTAGATAATATGGTAGTTCTATTTTTAATTTTTTGAAGAGCCTTTCTACTGTTTTCCATAATAGCTGTACTAATTTCCATTTCTATCAACAATGTGTAAGGGCTCTGTTTCTCCACATCTGGGTCAGAATTTACCTTTTGTCTTTTTAAAAAAAATTTTTTTCAGCAAGGCAATTTACTTCTATAAAAGGGTGCATCTCATGAATGGAGCAATGGAGAGAGCACACCTGAACAAGGGAGGGGAAGGGGTTCTTATCCCTGACACCAGTAGCCCCTGCTGCTGTGTCATTCCCTGATTGGCTAGGATTGAACCACACAGTCTAAGATAATTCCAATTGGCTATTTTAAAGAGAACAGGGGTTAGAACCAGAGTGTTGGGTTGAACAGTTTCAGCAGGAAAGACGGTTATGGAACAGGTGACTAAAGGTGACTCAAGTCAGAGCAGGTGACCGGGTGACTCAGGATGGAGCAGGTGACCAAGGGAACAGATGTGAAGTACTGATTACAGCTGGTGGGAAAGTTGTTTACTGAAACTAGGGGGAAGGACACGAGGAAGTTAAATTTTTTATTTATTTATTTATTTATTTATTTTTAAAGAAAGAAAAAGAGAGGAAAGAAAGTGAGAGTGAAAGAAAGAAAAAAAAGAATGTAAGAGAGAAAGAAAGAGGAAGAGAAAGAGGGAGAGAGAACGGGATTCTTGTTCTATTGCCCAGGCTAGAATGCAGTCTAAAAATAGGTATT
>CAUYLG010003761.1:0-21858 GCA_963573385.1 Cacajao melanocephalus
CCAAGTGGCAGAGGTTACAGTGAGCCAAGATCACACCACTGCACTCCAGCTTGGGCAGACTCCATGTCAAAAAAAAAAGAGAAAGATTCCATCTCTACCAAAACACATACACACACACACACACACACACACACACACACAGAGAGAGAGAGAGAGAGAGAGAGAGAGAGAGAGAGAGAGAAACATTCTCTTCTCTTCATACTGTCTGTGGAAAACATGAAAGCAAAAGTAAATACCTAAAAATGCATGTTAGAAGTGATGCTTTAAAGGTAGTTTTGTTACTGGACTTACACCTATGAAGTCAGAAAGACATCTTAGAGTATTTGTTATGTTTTCATGTATTCCACTTTTAAAAATTATTATTTCTGTTAGCAGATTTGTGGTAAAAATGTCTTCCTTAGTAAGACAGAAAATTTGCTCAGAAAGAGATGTGGATGCTTGGGATAAATAAATGTTACTAGCTAGACAAGTGGCAAGTGGCAGCTGGTAACCAGAAAAATAGAATGAAATTTCTACCAAGAAAGCAGGAAAGAAAAAAGATTTTCCTGAATGGAATAAGTCAGAAAAAAAAAAAACCTTCCAAAAACAAACAAAAAATGACAAGGTATGGTATCACAGGCCTTGTTGAACTAAAGATACTTCATTATCTGAAGTGATGTGATTATAAGAATCTGAGAGATAGTGAGATAGCATGGGAATTTAATCTGGGGTCAGCAAACTTTTTCTGTAGTAGGCCAGATAACAAATATTTTAGGCTAGGTAGGCTACATAGTCTCTGTTGCAAATATTTAAATTTGCTTTTGTAGCAAGAAAGCAACCATACACAATATATAAATGAATGATTGTGGCTGAGTTCCAATACAACTTAATGGATGTTGAAATTTGCGTTTCATATAATTTATATGTAGCATGAAACAGTATTCTTCTTTTGCTCTTTTAAACCCTTTAAAAATGTAACAAGTGTTCTTATCATATAGGTGATGTCAAAATTTGGCCCATAGATCATAGTTTGCTAACTTCAGGTCTAAGTCATCATAGAACTGCAGGAAATCCAACACTGATGGATAACGATAGTTATTTATGTTAATGAGCCTCTTTTTAATTGAATTGTAAGATGCTTGCAAGTGAAGAGGGTAAAGCTACTGGATGTACTTATTTTCTGTTGTTATTTGTTTATATGACTATCTTCACCCAGATACATCAAGAGAGCTCAACTCTACCTAAAATAATTAGGGCCTTCAAAACTAATACAGTCATTCAAAATCACTTAATTGAGCACCAACTTATGCCAGGCACTGTCCTGGGTGCTGGAAAGCCAGTAGTGAATGAAAGAGACAAATTTTCTAATCTCAAGAAGCTTACCTTTCAGGATGGTGTCTTAGGACAAGTTCCACATAAGAAGAATCTGAGGTTTGGATTCTTGTACAAGTAAATGGCAAAGTGCTCTCAGGAGAGGGGAATGGGGAAGCAGGAAAAGGCACAAGAAAAAAAAAACTAAGCAAGAATATGGACTTAGCTTCAGACTAGTGTTAAATTTATCTCATGGAGAAAATCTGAAGTAGAAACTGTACCACAATTAGCTGTATTTTGAGGCAAGGGGGCTGGACTTTGATACTCCTGTCACTTGCCCTAGAGGCACCTCCTATTTGACCTGAGGGTAATTCTCCCAAGACAGGGAGATAGGAAGATACCTGAGTGATCACTAGAGAGATCTGGGCATGGAACTAACATCATCCACTACAGAAGGGTGGCAAATAATAAATACAGATATTAAACATTTTTAATATGTCAGGTAGAGACATGGCTTTGTGGCTAGAGGAAGACAAAGAAAGATATAGGTAGGAGGATTGATTACTCTTTTAGATCAAGTGGTCAAGGACGTCGTCTGTGATGATGTGAAATTTCACAACAGACGTGAGGAAACTGAGTCCCAGTCATGCAATTATCTGAGGGAAGAGAAGATTTAAATCAAGACAGAATTAGCCTTGGAATGTTCTAGAATGTGTGAGAAGTGGGATGTGGCTGAAGTGTTAAGGATGAGTGGAGAAGTAAGAACTGAGGCTAGATGAAAGGGGTCATGACAGATTATATGGGGGCCTTGAAGAGCACTGTAGTGTGTTCAGATCTTACCCTAAGAAACAAAAGCACCACATGCCACAAGTATGTGCAACATACTTGTAGAACCAGACCGGCTCTCAAAAACCATGTGATCTAACTTTTCAATTTTAGAGGTCTGTACAGTGGAAAATCTCACTGAAGATAAAATACAACGATAGAGTTCTAAAATATATGGAAAGTGACTTCCCATTTAATACATTTGAGGAAAATACTGCTATAAATATTTAAACTGTTTCTACATATTCTGTTTCTTTGTTTAAGTCTTGAATCTTAATGTCATCCCATCAATGGCAAAACTGAGAGGATGAGAGACAGCTGGCTGATACACAAAGGATGCAGGCTCACTGTCTGATGTTGGCTTGGCATTTATTCTAGTTGTAATTTCAGCATATTAGGGAAGGGAAATAGTGATAATAGTTTCAAGAAAGTGAGGCATATTTTCTTTACATGCAGTGATCAGCATGTAAAGTCTATAGTCAAGATGACTATAGATCCATAAATTGTTATTTCCACCAAATCCAATTTAAAATAGTTTATGCTTAAGTTGACAAATAAAAAACAAAAGACTATTCTTGGAAGATAATCATTAAGTAGTTATAAAGCAATTTAAAAATAACACTGCACATAAATTCCCATTAACAATATTGGTATCTTGTGACTTCTATTAGTTTGAAAGAAATATTCCACTTCATATTAGTACTGGACCTCATAGAAATATTTATTAGTGGGTTGAGCTCTCTGCTGTTGTTGTTGTTGAATGTATAGTAACTATACCCAATGTTTCTAATATTTCAAAATTATTTTTTATGCTCCAGTCCAAAGTCATATTTTGTTTTCTTGAAAGAGAATTTCTTACATTTCCAGCTCTACCTTAAATGGTCCATATATTTACTTTGATGTCAATTCTCCTATATGCAAGCTTCTGATCTTAATTCTGCTTCCTGATTCTTTGCTATTAAAAACTTCTCAGTGTGATGATTACCCCTGACTAAGGAGACGTCCTTGAAACAGAAGCTTAATTTTCATCTCCCGTGTCATACTCCTTCTTCTTCCTCTTTTTAAATATGTTGAGCTACCAATAACATCAAAAAGAAATTTAAGCCAAAGTGAAGCATTTGGAGGAATTAAAAAGTTTTAACTGAACATCTTTATATATCTTAGTTTAATTAAATCTATAATTAAAACAGCATTGAAGCATACATCTTGAAAAGATCACAGATTAGAAATTCAGTTCTTTCCTGAAATTACAATAATATATACATATTCTAATATCTAAGTGAAACAAAGACATTTCAAAATGTGTTAAGTTCACTGACCTTAGGAAAAAAATAATATATTTCTGATATATAACATCATGGTATATTTAGCTTAATTTACATAAATATGCTTTTAAAAATATGTAGAATATTTCAGTGTGATGGAACATTTATTCCATTTGCTTACAGTTAAAGAATGATGTCTTATTAATAAATTATATCTATTCTATATTTAGAGTTAGTAAATTTAAAAATATATAATTTAAGCATAGTCTGGCATTCCCTACCTTAAGAGGTCAAGTGTAATTCTTGTGAAATAACCTGTAAAATTGTATCTATTCTATCTGTATTTAGAGTCAGTAAATTAAAATAAATGTCATTTAAACATAGTCTGGCATTCCCTACCTTAAGAGGTCAAGTGTGATTCTTATGAAATAACCTTTAATATAATTGGTGAGGAAGCATGGCCTACATCTGCTCAGGTTTTAAATTTCAAATAGAATCAACTCCCTAATTGTTACTGTCTTCTGTGCAGAAACACTTGCTCTCAACAGGATTCTTTAATTAGGAAAAGAAATGTTTCTGCAAAAGGCTCTTACTGATTATACAGTAAAATGCTTTTGGGGGGAAATTGCTTTAAATTACTGGCACTAAATACATTTGGATCTGCATGTCAAATGCATATACTAACTTCATTCTTGTATAGCCAAGAGCTACACACATAAGTGGACCTAAAATGGACAGAAGATAAAATTTCGGTCAGAATGTCATCTGTTGGTTTCCCTGCACAGCACTTATTCGCCCTTTCTGGTAAAGAGACCTCAACTTCTTTGGAACGCTACCCATCTTCATAACACACAAGAGGACCACCAATTAAATAACTGCACCCTTCTAGCCAAGGTATGGCCCTTTGACTCAAATTAGGCTGCCTCAATTCTCTGACCTGGGAGTAAATTTTGAACAGAGTACCATGAAGGTGGAAAACAATTAGAGGTAATTCATCTTATGTACAAACACCTCATAATTGTCCCTTAGTTCCTGCTCAATCCTTGATCCCCATTTTTTTCTGACATATAACTATTTGGGTTCCTTTTCTGTGACTGAGCTGACTTGTATACTCCTCTTAATAAATTCCTTTTTTTTTTTTTTGGCTTTAGTTAGCCAGAATCAACTTTTGTTACTTACGACCAAAGATCCCTGACTAATGAAAGCTTATAAAAATGATAAAATATTCCATGTTCAAAAGCATGTAAATTGAAATGTTTGAAATGTTTCCAATACCAAATAAATTAAAATTGGCACATAAGATGAACCATAAATCTTAAGTTGGGAAGTACAACAGACAGGCAGGTGATTATGAAATGGATCAATGGTAACATCCTAGCAAGACAAAAAAATGAGCAATTTTTATTGCCTACCTGAAGCTATTAGAAATTACATTAATATTACACAAAGGAGAAGTGTAAAGCCTCTAGTAAAAAGGGGTACAGAAAGGGCTATGTTTGGAGAATCTTTCATGTTGATCCCAGGGGTTTTCCTAAAATAATTTCCCTGATCAATTATCTTTAACAATGGTTCTACTCTCTAGGACTGTATATTTTGCTTTGCATGTGTTCTAAGCTTTACTGCATTCCTCAATGCATTTATGAACTCCAGTTGGGAAGGGATTATGATTACTATGTTTTCTATATCTGATAGAGTGATTATTCAGAATTTGTATTTCTTTAACACTTAATACACACACACACACACACACACACACACCCCACACACACACACACGCTCAAATATATATGCACACATCTAGCGGCAATTTTATCTCTACAACTTCCCCCAATGATTAGCTAGCTGCTATTAAGACATTATTTCAAAAGAACTGGGGGTCTCACAAAGCATATCCCCCCCATAACCATACCTGCTCCATCTCCTAGACATACTAATTCAACCTAAGAGTGACTACAAGTTTATGATGAGAAAAATATTATTTTACTAAAAGCCTTTTATAAAAGAACATCCACATATTTTTAGTCACATAAAATTTATGTTTCAGGACAACACCTGAATTATAGAAACTTCCACAACAAACTATTTACATCTTTGAAAACAAAATTTATTTATATTTAAAATCCAATGTCTTTACACAATTATAGAAGATATAGAAGAGAATTTAGCACAATAGTTGAATAAAGCATCCTACAAAGCCTGTGACATGCCTAAAAAGAAATGCACACAATAAAATATATAGTGAACTATGAAGATTAAAAATCAATACCAGAAAGAAAAAAGAGGATTAGGCCACATGAGCCGACCTACTTAGTCTCTGTTGTTGTTTACACATTACTACTCAATGACAAAGGTTGTTATGAATAGTCTGGTGAACAGGATAAAGAGGAGAATATGATCACTTTTACTTTTCAGGGTATCTACTCTCACAACCACCAACAATTGGCACAGCCTTGCTTGAGTACGTCTAAATGACCAATTGCTCAGCTCAAATTCATTGTTTCCATGAGGAAATGCAAACCCAAGTCATTAGATTACCTACATTTGAAGAGACAATTGAGTCACAAATTTTCAATGTGAAATCTTCCACATTGAAACTTGGAAATTAATTCAGATCTGGGAAGTTAAAAGTACTTAGGGGCAGGGCATGGTGGCTCACATCTGTAATCCCAGCACTGTGGGAGGCTGAGGTGGATGGATCACTTGAGGTCAGGAGTTTGAGACCAGCCTGGCCAACATGGTAAGATCTCGTTTATACCAAAAAAGAAAAAAAAATACAACAATTAGTTGGGCATGGTGGTGCATACCTGTAATCCCAGTTACTTGGGAGCTGAGGCGAGAGCACCACTTGAAACTGGGAGGTGGAGGCTACAGTGAGCAGAGATTATGCCACTGCATTCCAGCCTGGGCAACAGAGTGAGACTCTGTCTTAAAAAAAAAATTAAAGAGTACTTAGGTCTAAGATCAAACCACCTTAGCTTATGCCTTGGCTTTATCTTTAACTATTTGTTTGATCTGGGGTATAACAAGCATTCTCTCTAAACATCATCTAGAAAAAAACAGGATAAAAATAACGTCAACCTCATAAGGGTTTAGTGAGGATTTCAGTGAGATATAACAGTGTCTGATATATTTTAAGCACACACTATATATTATTATTTAAGACAATGTGCTGTAAAACCAAAATATATCTGCAGTGGTGGTATAGTACATTAGCTGAGATATCTGATTTCTAATTATTTCTAGTGTCCAGAAAAATAATATGTGTCTCATAGAACACTTTCTTCTTTATATCTAAAATAATATTTTATATTGTACAACCTCATATATATTATGCAATATATAAAGTAGATATAACTTATGAGTCTTCAATGTGACTCATTCCTCACTGTTTCCCAAGTCCCACGTTTCTCTCAGTCAAAATTAATCTTAACAAAAAAATCAAGTAGTCATGAATCTTGCTATAATATTAGAAGACAGTGTATGACAAATATATCAACTTGTCTCTTACATAGATTTTTCTCTAAATAAGATCTATTGTCCTTCAAGTCATATATTTATAAGAGTTTTTTAAATGTACATATTACTACTATATTATCCCCAAATCTAAATAGGCAAGATCTAACATTGACCTTTCTAATATATTATTAAAATTACAGACAGTTATGCATTTGTAGTTTCTTCCCAAAAATTAAAAAGTGGGTTTGTCTGACATTTTAGAACCCCAGAAGAGATAGGAAACCTATCTCAATTCCATCTTAAGCTTCAGTTTCCCACAGCAAAATCCCTTGAGGAATAGTTCCTGTATTTTCCTCCCTTTGCCTTCTGGAATGCAAATCAGGGCTCTACCTCAGGCAGATTCCAGTTACTACAAAGAAAGTTTCATATCATCAAAATATTTAATTTATGTTCCAAATCACCTCATTTCAACCCTCATAAGGATGACTCCTGTTCTGAAAAAAAAAACAAAAAAAAAAAAACAAAAAAAAAATCAGTTCAAGGAATATGAGCAGGTTGTGCTACCTTGCTACAATATGATTTTTATTGAAAATTTCTATTCTGAGGGTTCATGAAGATGCATTGTGCAAAGAGTAAAAGATATTAATTACCTCTTCAATTTGTCAGGTTCTGAAAATACATGAAGTACACACACATAAATTAGCAATATATAACACCAAAGAACAGGACCTATCCTAAAGATTTAACCTTCTATGATATGCCTAACTTCAATTTAAGGTGTAAAGGCACAAATGCGCATATTAAAGTGTATAAACAAATATAATCAGAAACCTAGTGTTAAGAATAGAGTGTGTTTTTATCTTGCTGCTTCATATTTCTCTGCTCTACTAACTGCATGCAAACCCTTTAAAATCCATAATTAACTTCTGCAAATACTGACTAGTTCACTGCACTCTTCCTGCCTGTATTTGAATATAAAAGATAAAGGGGACACGGTTTGCCAGTCTACAGAAAATGCACAACCAAGCTGCACAAGCTGCCACATAATTTATGGTTAGGATCAAATGAAATGATATATGACACATATACAATTAGTTCAGACACAGCTGAAAGAATGTTAATAAATCAAAAGTTAATGAACTTTTTTAAGATTCATGAAAACAATGACCAAATATATCACCCTATAGAAAACTGCATATTGTGATTTTGGGGAAAATAAATGAGATACATTCTTAGCTGTCATTATTTTCACCTATTCTGTCATTGGTATTTTAACTCTAACACACTTCCCAGGTGTCCATGAAAATAATTACACTTCTTTCATAAAAAATGATGTCATCACTTTATAGAACACAATTATCTATACACATTAAAAGCTTCCAGTTGAGTTCATTAAATTCATGCAAACACATCTATTGTAATGCAAATTATAGAATATAAAGATACTTTAGAATTTCCGTCTACAAATCAAACTCACTGAGAAAACTCTGCATATTATAATGAGATAATTCTCCCCATTTAATTTATTCTGAAGGAATAAATTAAAGGGTGAAATTAAGAGACATTTCTCCTTCATAAATGTAAATAAATTATAAATAATATTTTCTTTTAATTTTATCTAAATTATCAACTAAAATGTTTGAGATTAAAGTACAATTTAGGATAGTTCAAAATATTATTGATTCACTCATTTCAAATAATGGAGCTATCCACAAATAAAAGTAAAATAGGGAAAAGATTACTGTTTCATAAGAGAATATTCCCAATCATCGTTAACTTGGTTACAATTATCTGTCTCTAAATTTGAATAATCTTAAAAAAATACATTAAAAGATTTACAGGGTATCTTCTTTTTAAAGGTTGTATTTGACATTGTTAATAGTGATTGTTAATCATTCTACATAAAGTTTTTAAATAACATTGTGTTATGCCTGACTGATAATGTAAAAGCTCTATAATTACAAGCAATAACAAGATGTTATTAAATTGCATATATAATTTTAAGCCTTTATTTATTTACTTATTTATCTATCATTTTTATAAATTTAGGAGGTACAAATGCAGTTTTGTTACATGGATATATTGTTTAGCGGTGAAGTCTTGGCTTTTAGTGTAACTACAACCCAAATAATGCACATTGTACCCATTAGGTAATTTTTCATCCCTCAACCCCCTCCCACTCTTCCAGTTTTCTGATTCTCCAATGTCTATTATTTCATTCTCTATGTCCACGTGTACGCATTATTTAGCTCCCAATTATAATTGAGAACATTTGACTTGCTTTTTCTGAGTTATTTCACCTAACTTAAGATAATGGCCTCCAGCTCTATCCTTGTTGCTGCAAAAGACATGATTTCATCCTTTTTTATAACTGAGTAGTATCCCATTATTGTATATATACCACATTTTCTTTACCCAATCATCTATTGATGGGCACTTAGATTCATTCCATATCTTTGCTACTGTAAATATTGTGTAATAAACATAAGAGAGAAGATATTTTTTGATATAATGATTTCTGTTCCTTTGGATAGCCAGTAGTAGAATTGCTGGATTCAATGGTAGTTCTATTTTTAGTTCTTTAAGCAATCTACATACTGTTTTCCATAGAAATTGTACTGATTTACATTCCCATGCACAGTGTGTAATAGATCTTTTTTCTCTACATCCTCACCAACATCGGTTTTTTTTTTTTTTTTTACTTTTAATGATAGCTATTCTAACTAGTGTAAGGTGATATCTCATTGTGATTTTAATGTGCATTTTTCTGATTAGTGGTATTGAACATTTTTTCATATGCATGTTGTAAATTGCCTATATAATTAATTCAGCTTTTTCTCAGTCATGTCAGATCAAGGGAACAAAAATAAAATAACAATTTAGAAAAACTTACATAATAAGATTAGGTCTACATAATCTAAACATTAAATTCTATATAAGTTTTTCCCCCAAACCCTTAGAAAATACATACATTTTACCATAATAAAAGATACTTTAAAAGGCAACAATTTAAAAATTGGAGCCAGTAGAGACCACAATTTCTGATCACCATACATTAAAGAAAACACTAATAAATTTAGAAAAGAAACAAAATATTCCCATCAGTTGGAAATGAAAGACTGTTAATCAATTATTTAGTTCTTTTAAACTGCAGAATATTAATATACATCCTATCAGAATCTTTTGGAGAGAAACCAAAGAGTTATCAGAACATAAATTAGGGCCTTAAAGCCTATATTAATGAAGAAGAAACATTTAAAATAAATGAATTAAACATCTAACTAATAAAGTTAGAAAAAAATACAAACAGAGAAAGCAGAAGAATTTTAAAATGACAAAAACAGAAACTGATGAATAATAAAACATATAGAGATGATAAAAGAAATAAAAGTAGGTTGAAAGAAACAATCACAATCCTTT
This sequence comes from Cacajao melanocephalus, assembly GCA_963573385.1. Taxonomy (NCBI): domain Eukaryota; kingdom Metazoa; phylum Chordata; class Mammalia; order Primates; family Pitheciidae; genus Cacajao; species Cacajao melanocephalus. The sequence goes on from CAUYLG010003761.1 coordinate 10,257, forward strand.
AAATAATCTAATCAAGAAATAAGTGGGAGGAGGAAGGATGGAAGCATAAAGTAAAAAAAAAAAAAGGATAAAAGATAAATAATAAATACTATAAAAAACCTTAAGAGGATCTAGAGCGCTTTCCAGTAATCCTACTCTAAAACCTAATAATCATATAATTTTTTTCACTCTCTTAGGAAACTATTTCACCTCTTCTAGACTCACACCTCCAAGTCCTCTCTCAATGGATGCCCTTGCTCCCTACTTGACTGAAGAAATTGAGGCAACCAGAAGAGAACTTCCACCAACTCCCCAATCACGTCTTCCCACCTATCACCATCTCTGCTGATATCCTTTAACATTTCATTAACTATCACAGAAAAAAACAATGTACTTTCCCACTAAAGCCATTCCATACCTTCCCTCTAAAACTACTCAAAGACGTTACTCCAGGAAGTCTGATTCCTCTCTCATAAATCACAAATATATGGTTCTCAAATAGATTATTTCCATCAGTATGTGTCATTAAAAACATCCTGATATTCTGTCTGGAGGAAAAGAAAACTTGCTTTCTCTTAACCCCACTTTACTCATCAGCTACCACTTGTTTTTCTCTTCCCATTTTTAGTAAAATTCCTTGAAACAAACCCTTCATATCTGAAATGTCTTCTCCTACTCTTCTTCTTTTAAAATCACTGAAACCTGGATTTTGCCCACCCTGTGTCATTGAAAAGTTACAAAAAAATTGCAATATGCAGACTGTACAAGTTTGGGAATGTTCAAAGTTGAGTTAGATACCAGCTTTGCTTCTGTGAAGTTTCTAATGTAAAACAGTAATCACTTTCCCGAGAATTACAAACAATTCAAATCAACAGAGAAACTACCACTAAGTACCAAAACAAAACAAAACAACCCACAGATGGCCCACATACTGCTATTTGCTCAAAAAAGATCATATGTCCTGCCTCTTATTGTGTGAACTGCAGTATCTGCATTTGAGGTAAGTAAACTTTCCACACCATTGCCTTTAAATTTAGCCTTAGCCAACAGAATGTGAGTAGAAGTACTGCTGTGATGTAACAAAATCTCTGTGAATCATTGACTGACTTGCCAATTGCTCTTTTTAGTTCCTACTGCTTTAAGAATAGCATGTCTCTGATTGACGCTACTCTTTAGCTGGATCTTAGAATAAACAAGACATGTGGGACAGAGCCAAAGCCAAGGTGGCCAATATGGTGCAAAAAGGAGAAACACATCTTTGTTGTTGCAAACCACAGAGATTTGGCTTTTGTTGTTACGACAACATATTCTAGCAAAAACTAATTGATGCAGCCCAATTCAATGGTGCCTGAAAAGCATTAGGCCGAAGAATTCTGGGTTCCTTCCATACATTTCAGATCATGTCATATTAAATCAAGATAATGCTATTTTTTCTTTGTCACAACCTTATTTATATAACTGAAGGTTCATGAGCACCTTCTGAATTTATAGTACTGAGAGTTAAAAATAAATTCTTTTCCATTGTATTTAACTTTCTATTGGCTTATTTAGCTTTTCTATTTGCTACTTCTTGGCTGTTTTGAACATTAATTTAAGAAAGACAGGTTTTCATTAACTACCAAATGAAGAAAACTTAGAAGGAAAGAAAAGTAATCTAATTGCATTGTCATTTAATCCTATCAACATACTTAAAGGATTTCTCCTTGTTTCTATGCTGTTTATTTGGGGATCTCTACCTTTGCTACTCAAATAGCCAAATAGAGGCATCTGAGAGCTTGTTAAAAATGAAGGCTCTTAGGTCCCACCTCAGACCTACTGAAGAAGAATCTGCATTTTACGAACTCTCCAGCCTGATTCATATGCACATTAAAGTTTGAGAGGCTGTGTTTGTAAAAGAACAAGTTTGCCTTTTTACTAGATGTTCTATTTCATGGATCTGGAGTAGTTACCACCAGGATCGTCTTTTTTTTTTTTTTTTTTTTTTTTAATGAAACGTTCAGGTGATCCTTTTGTAAGAGATTTATATAATACATTTTGAGAAAAATCAGCTTAGGCTTAGCTGTTGTGTCTGAATCTCCAGTTCTGACACTTAGTACTAGTTGTGTGGCTCTGTGAAAACTACTTATCTAAACCTCAATTCCTCTATCCATGGTGAAGATACAACCTATTTCTATTTCACAGATTTATGAGGTTGTATCAGTTAGTGTACAAAATATCTCACTGTTAACTGGAAAGGAGACTAAAAAAACACAAAGTTGAAACATATTATGAGCGCAATAAAATTTGTTGATTAATATGATGAATGTGTAAATGAATACTATTCAACTCTAATATAAAAAGAAGAAACAACACAAAGGGATGACACTAGGTTATGGGAAAACATTGCCAAAGGCAGACACAGTCCTCTGCTGGTTTGGACTATCACCTTCACTTTTGGTTAGTTGTTGTTTATATTTTATATTTCTCCACCAAGTCCAAGAGTAAAAAGGCTACAAATGGAATGCTTAAGAGTGTCTTTTCTTATAGGGCTATTTAAAATAATCATTACTTTCAATCATATAAACATAGTATCAAAAATATCAATCACACAAAATAATACAATATAAACACAAAGTAAAAAATCTTCCTTCCTGAAGCATATTTATGCTTGGTCTTACTCCCCACCTTCAATCACTTATGTTTCCAGGTTTTCTGTTATTTTCTACCACAGTATAATTTTAAACATTGCAAGCTGAGAAAATTAGTACAGCTATACTTCCTTCTACCTGCTGTCCCTCTTCCTCTTTCAGCTTCTATTACCCAAATTTTAGTTAAAACCATAGTTTGTTCTGTAACTATATCTAGATTTTCCCTGTATTTCCTACAGATTAAAATTTTTAAAAATGAGAACACTTAAAATTTTATAAAATTACTATTGTTTTGCAGAACCAAGAAAAAATGTTGGACAAATACAGAAGACAGATTTCCTTGCCATTAAAACTGCTTTTTAGTAGAGCAGTTGAATTTGATAACCCAAAAGAAGAATCCTAAGGTGACTTCCAGAAAAAGAATAAACTTATTTTAAAACATTCTGACCTATTTAACAAAATTCAACAATGCAATAAATGATATTGAGAGGTAGGTGGACAGATTGGTAAATGAGAGGAAGGAAGAAAGAAAAGACATTTTTGAGGAAGTTCTCAACTCCATCTATCTGTAGTCAACTCTGAAAAGATAATAAAACCACACAATATGTATACCAAAAGAATGTACAATTATAGTCTACATATATATAAACATCAAGACACTTTCATTATGAAATGTCAAAATTGTTTTAAAAATGGACTCTTGACCAAAAAACTGTTAATAATTTTATAAACTTAAATATGTATTTCAATAAAAAATTAGAAAGAAAAACAAAAAGAACCCTTTACAAGATCTATTTTTTAGTGTCTAAATATTGTTATATCTACATTTTTAGAATGACTACATTAGCATTTCCATCACTGAACTTGAATAAATGGATTCATATAACTAATTAGCACTTAGAAGGTACACTATCCATGGTCACACAGGAAAATTTCATAAATGATAAAACATTCAAGAAATCTCAATTTATTTTTAGAGCAAGTCCTGTGGATACTTTTGAAATGCATTAAGCCCTAGTGACAAGGTTGAACAGATTGAAAACAACTATCTTTCTGTACCTACATTGTACTTTGCAGGGAATTCCTGACTTTGATATTGTGAATAGTTTCAGATAGGCAGCACGTACTTTATTATTGGAGATATTTTTTAAAGTAGCCCTAAGAGCGGTAAACAGTACAGCCCCCAAGTATGCCTACTCCATAATCTCTGGAACCTGTGAATATGTTACATACATAGCAAATGGAACTTTGCAAATATAATTAAGGTTATGAAATTTAAAATAGGAAGAAGATCCTGGATTATGGGTCTAATCATCTGAGCCCTTAAAAGTAGCAACATTTCTCCAGCTGGAGTCTCAGAGCTGCAGCAGAAGTCAGAGAGATCTGAAGCAAGGGAAGGAACTGGTTAGCCTATTGTTGGTTTGAAGACAGATGGGGAAAAATTAGAATAAATGCAGGTCACTTAAGGTACTTAAGAAGAAGTTGCACACCATAGCCAGTAAGGCCAGTAAGGAAGCCGGGATTTTGGTCCTACAACTGCAAGGACTGAATTCAGCCAACAGTTGGAATGAGCTTGGAAAGGGAATTGTCCCCAGAACTGTCAGAAAAGAATGTAGCCTTTGCTGACACCTTGATTTTGGCTCTATGAGAGTCTAAGTAAAAGACCAGTTGACTCAAGGTGCACCTGAACTTCTGACCCACAGAATTGTGAGATAATAAATGTGTTAAGGCACTAAATTTGTGATCATGTGTTACAGCAGCAAAAGGAAAACTAATAAAATATATTCCTTACCTATTTTGCATAGAAAAACACTTTCACATATTATACTCCTATTTTGAATATGCCCATTTTCCATGATAAATTGAGCTTGGCTAAATTAAATGATTATTAAGAACTATTCAAATCCAAGTTTATTAGTCTGCTCTCATACTAATATGAAGAAATATCTGAGTCTGGTAATTTATAAAGGAAAGAGGTTTAATTGACCCAGAGTTCCACATTGGTGGGGAGGCCACAGGAAATTTACAATCACAGCTGAAGGCAAAAGAGAAGCAGGCACTTCTTCACAGGGTGGCAGTATGGAGTCAGTGCAAGAAGAGGAAATGCCAGATGCTTATGAAACCATCAGATCTCATGAGAACTCACTCACTACCACAAGAATAGCATGAAGGAAACCACTCCCATGATCCAACTACCTCAACTTGGTCCTGCCCTTGACACATGGGGATTATGTGGATTATAATTCCAGGTGAGATTTGGGTAGGGACACAGAGCTATTATTTCTGGTTTCACAAAACACACACTTGACCAGAATTTATTATGTCCTCATAATAAAAAAAAAAATGAAATAAAGCAACTAACCTTGATCTGTCTGCTATATGTTAGATAATAAATTAGGAGATGTGTAAATAATATTTTATGTAAAGGTCACCATGTTTCAAGTAAATGTTATTACCCTAAACCTGAGTTAATCTAACTACCAGGTAACACTTGTTTCCACGGGAATTAGTCTGGAAGGCACCAAAAGAAAAGTATAAATGGGTCCTTGTTATGATAAAAAACTAGAAATTTTTGAGTTAGGTGTTTAAGTGGTACCCTTTATAGAGCATGGGGAGTCTCTATAAAAAAGGTAGTAGTTTTGGCTTAAAACTATTACATCTCTGGTGCTCCTGCCATCCTGGCACTGCTGCTCTTATTGCAACTGCCAGAGCTTCCCCATGCTAACATCATTTTTACTACTATCCACTACCCTACTATAAGGTTCAGTTGAAACTCAGCCTTGGTCTTCAGAAGCCCTGTTTTGGATGCTGTTCTATGGGTCCTATGCTAGCTGCTCAAAATGCTTTGTTCTCTTTCTTCTTTTCTTGTCTGAACTCAGCAGTTAAAAGAAGGCTATATCTGGTGTGTCTGGAAAGATTGAGACGGAAATGTAACTTTCCAGTGTGTTTTTCCATTTCTGCACATAAAAATGTGAAATACCTGAATCAGAAGGTTCAGCACTTTTTTCCTAATTTTTCTTGGCTATGAAAGTAGACCTCATTTACTTTCAAAAATGAAGATTTGAGACAAGGGAGGTTCAGTGGGTTGACATAACTTAAATGCCAACTTCAAACATAGTGGACAAATGCATTTTCTGTCTCGTTTCACAAAAGAGTCTTACTGTGCTTATATGTCACCAGAAAAAAAAAAAGTCTTAACATTTGCTTTTAAAGACACTTCAGTTAATTAAAAATATATGTTTGAAATAGTATTAAAAGTGATATATCAGTATATGAATATATCAATTTAAAGTGGTAGTTATGTGAGAGTCTAGAAAACAGACTACCTTGGTTAGAATTGGAACTCTGCCACATACTCTCTTTGCAACCTAGAGAAGGTGAGTTAATCCCTGTATGTCAGTTTCCTTACCTGCAATAGGGGAATAATAACACTATCTCTAGTCATAGAATGGTGGTTCATATATATACATATATATATATATATGTACATATACACACACACACACGTGCGCGTGCGTGCACACACACACACACACACACACATATATATATAAGTCCTTAGAACTATGTATCCCTGGAGTTCAGCAAGATCTTAAACATGAGCTATCAATTCTGGTTCTGATTCTAGTCACTAGTCTAAAGAGATAACAGTGCAGGGGTAGATAGGGAGTTCTAAAAAACTGTAGTAAAGAAAATATGATTAAAAGATGAAAGTTAATTATTAAAACCTATGTCACAGGATGATATGAGAAGCACAGGTGAATATAACATGGAATGTGACAATATATAAAGCCAATAGAAAATGTGTAATGGCCCAGAAAATATATCACCACTCAAATATCTTTCTTAAAATGGTTACCTAGAAATACATTCCTTCTGGCAAAGTAATGAAATCAAAAGTAAAATATGAAAATGAACAAATGGTGATTACAGAAATGATAGAATTATTCAAACAAATTAAACACTATTAAAGAGCATTTAAATAATTGCTAATAACAATTTCAAATCTGAATGCTACTGTAGACTACATTTTGCAGTAAAAATATTATATACAAGTTTTTAATAATAAGTAACACTTTATGTTAATGCAAATTGGGAAGTTCAGTGTGGGGGACAAAGCAAGGATAAAGAAGTATTCAATTCTTCCTCTTTATATGTTAGATAAGAAAATGGAACAATTAGTTTCCTCACTATAGTAAATGAAGAAATATGGATGATGTTTTTAAAAACACACACACAACAGGTTTCACTAGTTTAGTTAAAAATAATGTGCATTTCTGACATATACTGCAGAAGAGAAAAGGCGACAAAACCCATTTCAACAGCCAAAGCAAAAAAGCAAAACAGTATCAAGGAAAGAAAAAGAGAAAATTTTACAAAGTGAGAGAAATAATTGCTCATGATATATTAAATGAAAAATGCAGTGTATAAAATTACATATAGTACACTTCTAATTTTGAGAATAACATCTTTCTCTTAGTGTAAAAGCTGATAAAGACCATTGACCTAAATCAAATGTTAAGTAATTATAGACATAGAAATTTCAATATTTCCTACAAAGCTCACAAAAAAAGCAGTAAAGGAAACAACTTCCAAGAACAGACCCAAATTAAACATAGTCAATATGTAATTCAAAGTAGAAAAATCACCAAAATATGTCATAAACTGTGTTAAAAATCAATTTAGAGCAAACCAGAAAAAGCAAACAACTTTCAACTTTCTTAGTTATGTCTGGCCTTGGGTTTTTGACAAATTTATTACTGAAATATTTTATAAATTAATATAGCAATCTTTTGTCTCAATATAGTAGAATTATATATATATATATATATATATATATATATATATATATATATATAATGTTTAAGTTTATGATGGTAAAGTACATAAAATTCTAGTTCTAAAGTGTGAGACATAGTTCTTAAGAATATCTCTCTTTTTTCCTTTATTAAAGTTTTAGGTTAAATAACTCCTTCAGAAATATAAAACAACCAGTGTTTTATAAAATACATCAAGTGTTTAATCCTTGTTCTTGACCTTCTTTGACTCTAAAATTTTAAATGCTTTAAAAAAGACTGCATTTTAAAAGTGCAATGGTTGTAAACTTTCAGTTATGCAATAGGCTCAAGAGATCTGCTATACAACAGTGTGCCTATAGTTAATACATGTGTTTAGTATTAACAGTGTATAGTAATACACTGTAAGTAGTTTGGGAAGATATACACATATAAGGTAAAATCTCTACAGTTAATACATGTGTTTCTATAACAATAAAAATGTAATAAAATTAAGTGAAGGAATCCTAAATTTAAATCTTACCTCTGTCACTTACTAGAAATGTGAGAATAGGAAACATACTTTTCTGAGATTTTATCTATATATAAAATGGAATTAAAGAGATTGCTTTTACAACTTTTATGAAGATAAAATAAAATATTTGAAGATGGCAGTGAATATATTGATCAACAGATGCTTCCTCCTATTCTACTACACTGAGTTATTCGCTCTTAGTCATTTTCTGTCATACTTCTATCATTGTCATATATCTATCACATATTAGAGTAAATATTGGTTTAATCATCAGTCACCTCAAATAAGCTAAGCATTCCTGAAAGGGAGAAGCATTTTTCATCTCTTTTGTGTTTCTATAAGCCATCATGATAAACTACATTTTATCATGTAACCTACATGTTACATTGCCACCAGGATAACGTATGTGTCTATTTTTTTTTATTTTCATAAACTAGATAACATGCCTGCTAAACATATATTTTATTAAAAACTTCTGATTTGAGGTCTGTGTCTTCTGAAAATGTGTAAGAGCAATGAGCACAGGAATGCATAAGACAATCAGTACATGTCCTAGATTATCATGGTCTCATGTTACCACTGCTTCCTATTTCAGGGTGCATACTGTGCCCAAATTGGAGAATCCTGTGGTGAAAGTGATAGGTGATGTGGAGCTCACAGTCGGAGTTCCTCTCTAAACTCAAGTCAACCTCTTCAAACACCGAATAATTGTTAAGTCTAGATAAAGCCTCACACGGCACTGTTAGTAGTTTGGGAAGATATGCACATATAAGGTAAAATCTCTATGATCTGAGAGATTATACTGAATTTGGAGAAAAAAACCATACATATAATGACACTGAGCAAGCCAGCATTAATAACCAGTTTAGACTTGTATTTTAAGTTACGAGACAGAATAGAGGAACATAAAGGGGAGGAGAGGCTTGAAGACATAAGAAGAAGCTTAATCATTTATTTTCCACATTAGTGTTTTGCAAATGTAATTCTATGAATTACCTAAGGTGATTTTTAAAAATATAAATTCAAAATTTCCATAGAAGATGTCATCATCCACAAGCACTATGAGCAATTCTCATTTTCAGTCAAGCTTGTGCAAACTTCTCTAAGTGATTGGGAGCCATGGAAAGTGATTTTTTAACAGCTTAATTGAAAAATAATTTACATATCACACAATTCCTTGTGTTTAGTATAGAATGCTATGATTTTAGTAAATGTATAGAGGTAAGTAATCATCATCACAATCCACTTTTAAGACATTACTATCTCCCCAAAAAAGATCCCTACCCATTTTCTGTCACTTCATATGCCCACCTCCAGCCCTATGCAAAGTTTAATCTCCTTTCTATCTTATAGCTCTGACTTTTCTGGATAGTTCATAAATAAGGAATCATATAGTATGTAATCTTTTATGATGGGCTTCCTTCACTTAGCATGATGCTTTTGTAAAGTTTCATTCCTGTTGTAGTGCCAGTAGTTTGTTACTTGTTATTGCTTAATAGCATTTCATTGCATGAATACATAATATTTTCTTTATCTATTTACCACCTGACGGATACTTGTGCTGCTCCCATGTATTGGTAATTATGAATAATGCTTCTATGAACATTTGTGAACAGGATATACATGACCTTTTGTATTCATTTCCCTTGGTTAATTTCTAGGAGTAAATTTTTTTAATTAAACTACTAGATGATTTTTATGGTCATTGTACTATATTACATGCCAATCAGCAATGTATGAAAGTTCTTGATTCACCACAATGTCACTAATTCTGGGTATTATCTTTTGATTATAAACATTCTAGAGGGTGGGAAATGTGGTTTTAATGTGAAATTCCTAATGACTACAGTGATTGAGCATATCTTCATCTGCTTATTGACATCCATTGACCATCACTGGTGAAATGTCAATGCAAATCGTTTACCCATTTTTCAATTTGGGTTTCCTCTTCTTATTGACTTGTGAGAGTTCTTTATAAATTTAAAATATAAGTTCTTTATCAGAGATATGTTTTTGAAAATATTTTCTCCTAGTTGTCCTAGTATTTTTACTTTCTTATTAGTGTATTTTAAAGTATAAAAGTTTTTTTATTTTTATGAAGTTTAATTTATCATTTTTCGTGAATTGTGCTTTTAATGCCAAGTTTAAGAAATCTGTGCCTAATCCAAGGTCTCAACAATGTTTTCCTATTATTTTCTTCTGAAGAGTGTATCAGTTTGCTCTTATATATTGGTCTATGGACCACTTTGAGTCAATTCTTCTGCATCATGTTTGTAAGGATCTAAATTAATCTTTATGTATTTGAATAGCTAATCATCCAGGCCTAACTTGTTGAAAAGACTATCTTCTCCACACTGAACTGGTATATTTGTTGAAATTCAATTGACCATAAATCTAAGGGGTTATTTTTTTACTCTCCATCATTTTACATTGCTTTATATGTCTATCCTTAAACTACCCTGATTACTGTCCTTTGAGAGTAAGTTTTGACATCAGTAAATGTTAAGTTCTTCAATTTTGTTAATGTTTTTCAAGATTGTTTTAACTATCCTTGATGCTTTACCTTTCCATATAAATATTAAAATCACCTTATCCCTTCCTGTAAAAAGCCTGTGACATTTCAATCGACCTTTGTTGAATTTATACACAAATTTGGGCATATGCAACATCTTAATAATATTGATTCTTTTAAAACATAAATGCCACTCCATATGTTTAGTGTTTTTACATTTCTCTTAATAGTGTTGCACAGTTTTCACTATATAAGTCTTTCATGTATTTTGTTTAACTTACTCTTAAGTATTTCATTACTTTTGATGCTATTATGGATGGAATTGTTTTAATTTTATTTTTCATCATTTTTTGGTATTGTACGGAAGTACAATTGATTTTTGATATCTATCTTTTATCCTGTGACCTTGCTGAATTGGTTTATTCATTCTGCTGGAGTTTCTTTGTGGACATAGAAGCATTTTAAGGAAGGCAGTAGCACAGTCAGATTTGTATTTTAAATAGATAATTCTGCAGCTGTGAAGGGGATGCATTTGAAGGAGGAAATGCCACAGGAAGGAAGACTTGTTCAATACTGTTGGAACAATTACTGACATCTAGAATACTCACAGGAATATATAACAAGACTAAGAGTACACCAGAAAAAAATATTGAAAACAATAAGTGCTTATTTTGTCATAGAAATGGACATGTTTAAGAAAATTAATGGAACTGAAAAACACAACATGAGAATTCTGTGAAGTATGTACAGGTTTCAACAGTCGAATTGATCAAGTAGAAGAAAGGATATCAGAGGTGGAAGACCAATTTGATGAAATGAAACGAGAAGACAAGATTAGAGAAAAAAGAGTAAAAAGGAATGAGCAAAGTCTCCAAGAAATATGGGACTACGTGAAAAGAGCTAATTTACGTTTGATAGGTGTACCTGAATGTCATGAAGAGAATGAATCCAAGCTGGAAAATATTCTTCAGGATATTATTCAGGAAAACTTTCCTAACTTAGTAAGGCAGGATAATACTCAATTCCAGGTAATCCAGAGAACACCACAAAGATATTCCTCAAGTAGAGCAACTCCAAGACACATAATCGTTAGATTCACTAGGGTTGAAATAAAGGAGAAAATTCTAAGGGCAGCTAGAGAGAAAGGTCAGGTTACCCATAAAGGGAAGCCTAT
>CAUYLG010003762.1:0-16647 GCA_963573385.1 Cacajao melanocephalus
CAGTTTCTTCTTCTGCTATCTTTGTCCCAGAAGGATACCTGCCAAATGTCAGTCTGATCTCTCCTTTATGAGGTGACTCTTTGGATTTACAGGGGTCAAGGAGCTGCTTGAGGAGACAGTCTGTCCTTTATGGGAGCTCAAGTGCTGAACTGCGAGCTCCGTTGTTCATTCAGAGCTGCTGGGCAAGTACGTTTAAGTCTGCTGCAGCAGGACTCAAACCCCTTCTTATGTCCCAGGTAGTTAGGGCTTTATTTATGAGCTTCCATTGTGCTGCTGTTTTTTTTTTTTTCAGAGCTGCCCTGCCCAGCAAGGAGGCAGCCTAGTCACTGTCTGCCTGCCTAGGCTTTGCTGGGCTGCTGTGGGCTCTGCCTAGCTGCCATGTGAACTTCCTTGCAGTCCTGTTTATATGGGTGTAGTTAGAACTGCCTCGGCAGTGACGATTCACCTCTGTAATGGTGGACTCTCTGTAATGGCAGGTTGCCTTGGCAATGGCGGGTTGCCTTGGTAATGGCGAGTTGCTTTGGTAACAGCAAGCTGCCTCAGCAATGGTGGACTGCCTCCATAGTGGTGGAGTGCCTCGGTAATGGCAGACACCCCTCCCCGACAAAGCTGGACCGTCCGGGGTTCAGCTGTGCTTGCTGTGAAACTCTCAACCCTGAGCATTTCCACTTGCTGTTTTTCTTTTTGTGGGGGTGGGACCAGCTGAGACTGATCACCTGGCTCCCTGTCTCAGAGCTTTTTTTGTTTAGCTGAATGATCAACTCTCTCCCAGGTGTTCCAGTCGCCTGATGAAAAGGTGCTGGGATCTGTGTGATTTCCCGTGCGGCGACCCACTGCGCCAGCTGAAACAGCGGCGCTGATATTCTTGGCACTTTTTTGCCTGGGAATCTCTTGGCCTGGTTCCCTGTTTCAGACCCCTTTTTAATTGGATGAATGGGTGATTCTGCCTTCCCAAAGCTCCGCTTGCCAGCTAGAAGGGAGACCCAGACTAGTGTATTTTGTACGGAGAACTGCCACGTCGGGGTGCCGGCAAAACCGCCGCGCTGGCCGAAAGAGCCACGCTGGCCGAAAGAGCCGCGCTGGCGACCCATAGGGCTCCTCCACCTGGGGATCTCCTAGTCTGGGGGCAATAAAAATCCGTCTGGAAATGCGGCGTCCACTCACCCTCTGCGCTTTCACTGAGAGCTGCAATCCTGAGCTGTTCCTAATCAGCCATCTTGGATCGCTGATTCCCATTATGATTTTAAATGGAGTGTAAGGCTGTGTTTCCTAAGGTGTTGTCTCTGAACCACTTTGAGAATCACCTGGGAAATTTGAAATAAATGTAGGTTCCTAAGCCCCAGACCATCCAAGTCAGAGCTAATGGGGACAAGGCCACGGATCTTCACAATTAATAGAGCTCCAAGTTCTTATCACACTGAAACCTAAGAATGAATGTTGTGGTGGTGAAGAGCCTTCCATATTTGAAGTCAAACTGACCTAGTTCAAATCCCTTATCTACCGTATTACTAGTGACCTTTTCAGAGAAGATATTTAACCTCTCTAGACCTCCTTCCTCATTGCTAAGTGAATAAAAATAGTACTAACTCTTTAAGGTTGTCCTAAAGGATGATAATGCAGGCCAAGTGCCTAGTGCAAAGCCTGATTTACATGAAGGCTCAATAAAAGTCATTACTGTTTTTGATATATTATGGTTGGAATATATATAGATGATGAGAATAATTTTTAGTTTTGTCATATAATGAAGCATTGTCAATTCTACACATCATTCTGCATAAAAACTTTATATCCTGAGAATATAGCTGGCTGTGACTGGCTCAGTAGTTTGCAGGCTTACAATGTTTGAAGTGGCATGAATGTCCATGTAAAGTAGTAGGCACCATACCTTTTGTATCAACTAAGAAAGTTACAGGCCATGTATTTCTGTTAGATAAACAATAATTTATTTGAGGAAATTTCAAATGAGAACTCTTCTAATTAATTTCTTAGACTCATAGTGAAAGGTTCTGACAAAGTACTTTGTGTTTTAGTAAATTACACTATCAGACAAAAATATGTCTCTCCCACAGAAGTGTCCTCTCTCCTTTCTCAGAAACAGTAGGCGAATTGTGACCATATGTTCCATGCATTCTCCCAGCTATAACTCTGCTGTCACTAATGGTATTTATGTGCCCAGGAGCAATCAACCTGTTTTAGGTAAATGTATTTACTCAGTAAAGAACGTGAGTTTCTGAAGACCATAATAATAAACTGTCGACAGTACACTAAACAGTGCTTTTCCACTCTCTCTCATCTCTTCATTAAGTTGAAGCTTCCTCCTGTATGTCTAAATGCTTAGGACAATAAACTATACTTGAAAGGACTTCTAGTGCAAAATAAAGATAAACCAACATGACTTCAAGATTACAAACATAATAGAAGGTATTAGCCATCACATAGGCAGTTTAAAAGCAAATCTTTCATACAGATTACTCATGTAAATGACACCGCAGTACATTTCTGCACCTCAGTCTTGCTTCCAGAGTGAGTGATCTAAGCTTTCCCTGAACAATTGCTTCTGTATCTGTTAGGAATAGTTTTAATTGCAAGTTTTAGAGTAATTAACTAACAGTGACTTAAACATAAAAAGATGTAATTATTTTGCATAAAAAGCAGTCTTGAGGAAGGATGTTCATAGGTTTGGTGAACAGCTACCAAAGAGTAGACATTTATGGTTATCTTTCCAGCTCTCTCAGCTTTTCCTCATGATCACAATATGGCTGCAGCAGCATCAAGTTTCCAAGCAAGAGAACGGGGAAAAGAGCAAAAGTGCTTTGTTCTTTTTTAGCTGCCCTTCCAGGGAGAGCAGTGCCTTTTTAGATGTATTCTGATTAACCAGACCTGTGTTACCTGTTTACCCCAATTCTGTCATGGTTGAAGGAGAATGGAGTCATCAGGATCACAGTAAATTGATCCTGATTCAATTTTTTTTGTTATTGTCATACATTCTCTGAAGTTGAACGTGGAGGCCTGTCTTCTGAAATATTAAGGGAATGCTGCCTGTCCCCTGAATAATACAGGGTTCTGTTGGCAGCTAAGGAGGGAAATCACCGTCGGCTAGACAATGAGCAATGAGCAACATCTGCCACTATGCTGTTAATCCCCCAAAGAGCTAGTCTGATGAAATTGTCCATTTTTAAAATGGAAATAGTAGGAATATTTGCTGCACTGACTGCATACAGTTTGGGGAGAATGGATTTATATGCTTTATACACTAAGACGTGTAATTACTGGTTCAATCGTTTAATTTAAACTTTTCTGCTGTTCTCCCCTTGACCTCAATGAATTTGCCTTTCTTCAATAAAATCTTCCTAAATGTGTGGTAACCTGTCTATTCCAGTAGGCAAGAAGGCTTCAGTATTGTCTTTTCCCCTGAAGTCAGTAGTAAAGGAAAAAAAAAAAAAAAAAAGATGATGAAATTTTACTTAGGCCTGTAGGCTACTTGCTGCAGGTTACTCTTTTGTCAAATAAATGAGTTGTGTGTCTTGACATAGTGAAGTATGGAATCAGTTTACGTTATATTTTATTCTAGCATCTTGATTAAAAACAAGTTAGCTATCAAGCCCTAATTCATTTTAGGGAGACAAAGTGAATTCATTATACTAAGACTTGGGGAGCATTTCTTGCGAAATAAAACTGTATTATTCACTCAGAAAACACATAGAGCCTGGTGCTGCAGTACGTCATTTTTCTATTTTTCCTCTGTCACTTATTAAGTTACGATTCTGTATGTACATGGTACCTTGATTTGTTTAAGTTACATGGATTCTAGGCTGCTTTGTAAATTTCAGGTCTGCATTATGCATGTTTTAATGAAGAATGAACTATGAGTCCCTGGGACAGCTCTGGTTCAGTCTTGTCGCACTTCCAGATGTGCACCTGGTTCTTTATTATGTCTCACATAGGAAGCTGGTAGGTATCTTTCTGAGAGCATCTTGTTAATGAATCAATTTACAGTAAGATGTATATTTGGGAGAAAAAAAGAGTAGAATTATAATTATGGTAATGTGGCAAAATAGCTTAAAAATGGAAAATAAACCAGGAGTCTAGCTGCTGAAATGTGAACATTGTGTTTCTCTTTAATTTGCTGTTGTCTTGGAACCTAGCTGTTTATGCAGCGCTTTCACCTTCTGTTGCTTGTCTAAGTGCCAACTTCTTTCCCAAAGGTGTTCAGTGACTAATGCTTTGGTTACAAGCCAGAATATTTTATAAATGTCTATTTCTGGGCAGCTCTTCTACAAGTCTTAATTAAACTTTAATGTCAAGCTAAAGTTTACTTTTAGAACCTCTTAGGTTCCTTTAGTTCTAACATGATTACAGAGTTGGGGGACAGGGAATGTAGGACAGCCATGTCCCCACACATTTCCTCTCTCCCATTTAACAGTGCCACCAAGCAGATGTGTACTACTTAACCCCAAGGTTTACAACACAGGCACGAGTAAATCACAGCCATTTCCTAAAATGTTATGGTATCACACTATCACTCAGTCAGACTCCTCCACCCTGCAATGGTGCCCAGGGTTTAGAATTACTGCTTTGTTAGTTATCACACATTCTTCCAGCATATCCAACTGCTAAAATCAAGGATCCCAACATAAAGATGATGCATATGGAAGTGTTCTTTCCTTTCTTCACCATGTCCGGAGGAGTTATGAGGACTGGGGGATCATTTTCTCTAATTCTATATGGCTTCTTGGGGTAAAGAACTGCATCCTATGCCATCTGATATAATGAAGCTTCTACTATAGTCAGAATAGTACAAAATAGATCTAAAGTAAATATGGTAATATGTTATATGTTTATTTTGTGATTAATTTGCTCACTAATCAGATTGCTCTATAGCAAGAGCCTGCATCCTTTTTCTGTGAAGAGACATATAGTACATATCTGAGTTTTTGTGGGACAGAGATCTCTGTCCCAACTACTCAGCTCTGTCACTGTAGTGCAGAAGCATGGCTGTGTTCTAACAGAACTTTATTTTGCAAAGTAGGCAGACATGGCCTTCAGGTGGTGGTTTACAGACCAATGCTCTATGGTATGCTTGCTTTGTATATGGAAATTCTAAAGTATATATATTTTTATTTAAGAATAGTTCCTTATAGTATGTTTTGTTTTTTAAATATAATTTTTCAGAATAACTTAAGCTGGTTGTCAAAGTCAGTCAAGATTCAGAGATTTTAAGAAATTAATCCTGGGTTGAAAAAGTATAAGAATCTGCTCCTAGATAGAAACATAAAGATAGATAAAAATATGTATATAGCCTACAGAATTACACATTTACATCCACTAAAAAACTGCAATAGTTTCAAAAATGGAAAGTGTCCAAAGTCCCATAGATAACTGAAAGGATAAGATGTGGCATATTCATAAAATAGACTGTATTGACCAATGATAAACATTTTATCACTACAAGTATCAATATGTTAATCTCACAAAATTTTGAATAAAAGGAGCCATGCAAAAGAACAGATTCTCAAAAATTGCATACTCAGATACTCAAAGATTATATTACATTTATATAAAATACAAAACTGAACAAAACCAATTCAGACTATTAAAAATCAAGGAGGGTGGGGCCAATAACAGAAGGAAAAAACCCAAAGAGTTTTTCAGTGGTGCTGCTCTCATTATTTTCCTTGATCTGGGTGCTAGTTTAACATGTTTTCATCTTATTTTTAAAAAACTGAGCTCTACAATTAGGATATGTGCATTTTTCTGTGCAAGTATTCTGATGTTTAAAACAGAAAAAAAAAGGAAGAACTGTCAAGCATTAAAGTGCCCAGTTGCTTAGAAGTTATATTATTAGAGTTATAAAAGTGGGAAAAGTATCCAAAATTATTTTATTTGCATATTCTGAGGTTCATAAGAATAATTCTCAAAAACCATACCATACTTCCAGTTTTGATTTTGCCATGGTCATATGATGCCATTAATTTATAGGTAATTTCAGTAGGTTTATGACCACTAAAACATTAGATTGTCTAGATGGCATACAGATCACAACAATGTAATGCTAGATATTTACTTTCTTAGTGAGACATTTGGAATTTGTATACCATCACAGAACGGATAAACATGGCTTAAGGCTATAAGGTGATGGCATTTATGCTGCTTCTTTCATAGACTTCTGCCAGTCAATAACTTATTTCCCCAGTTTTTTCTGACATGTTGCTTGGACAACACCAAATCCTTCTTTATGTTTAATACAGACATGCACATACCTGCATGTATTTTTTGAACACTGTGTTGTTAGGCTCTGAGAAAGCATGTTAATCATGATCCAGCATCCTCTCCTCACAAAAATTAGTCTAGTGATGAGAGAAACCAGACAGAAACTTGACATTGTGAAAATATTGCATTATTATAGAGGTGCTCAGTGTGCTTTGGGAGAGGGAAGAGCTGCCACCTTACACTGTTAGGGGAAAGCAGTGCAGGTGAAGGTGGTTAACAGTGAGTTTTGGCTGGAACCCAGCTAAGAATTATTGACATCCAAGCTAAATCTTGAAGAATAAGTACAAATCAGATTCATGAGGAGGAGATGCTGATGTCAGAGGGCTAGTTTGAAGAAAGACACAAAACATCCTGGTGTGTTAGATGCCTGTTTATAGATAAATATGACTGAAACAAAAGAATAAATTCTGCAGTGAAAGGGAAGCAGGGGCCAACTCTGGAGGGCCTCTGTGTCATGCTAAGCATTTGGAACTCCTATCTTGAAGGCAGTGTAAGGTACTAAACAGACACTTACCATTACCTAGTTTGCTTTCTTGAAAATGTCCCTCTGGCAGTGT
Source organism: Cacajao melanocephalus (assembly GCA_963573385.1). Lineage (NCBI taxonomy): Eukaryota > Metazoa > Chordata > Mammalia > Primates > Pitheciidae > Cacajao > Cacajao melanocephalus. The sequence goes on from CAUYLG010003762.1 coordinate 6,828, forward strand.
GAAGATTGGATTAAAGGAGAAGAGAAGGACTTGAGACAGAGAAATCAATTAGGAACCCAATCCAAGTTAATTTAGGTTCAATCATGATATTTTCAGACTTAAAAATCTTTCTTGAGGCAGCCGATTTAAATAACCATAGTAGTAGAGAAGGAAAAAAGTACCATGTCTTTACTACCGCAGGCAAAATTAGTTTCCTTCCCTGGTTTCCCAGAGCCCTTTGTGCCTAACTTTTGCTCACGTATGTATTTTTTTTTTTGCATTTATTTACACATCTGTCCTTTACTGTATCAGATGTAGGAAGGAGTGAAGTGTGTTGGTATTTGGGAACCATGAACTTAGTGCCTGATTTATTGTACAGAAACTTTCAGTTATATTCAGTCATTCATGAATCTTCAAGTAATGCTTAAAAGTAGAAATTGTGAAACATGTTCTTAAAGTCTGTCTCTAATCAATTCACAAAAACGAAATTCCTACTGTATCTTTAGTATTTTCATAGTTTATTGAAACACTAATCTTCTATACAAATGTTGATTCGAATGGCACAATTTACACATTATTGAAGAAACTTTCTAAATTCTGCAGTGCTAGGTGAATATACATATATATATTTTTATCCTCACTAGATGTTTTGCTTTGGGTCACATACTTCTCTATTTTCAGCTAATTTTTCCAAATTTTAAATTACTAGATATCTAAGAACTTCTGTCTTTGGGGAAAGTTAATAAAATGACATGCTGTAACTGAAAGTTTTCCTTAGCACCTAGCTGTTCTAACGCTCTCAATAGGAAAAGAATGAACTGTGTAGAAATTTGAAATTGTTTCACGACTATAGAATCTTCTAGCTGTGGCCTTTGAAAAAGTTCCTTATGCCTCAAATACTTCATATTTAAAATATTCTAAGGATTTCATACAGTATACATAACGCAGATCTTTACTGAATGGTAGGTAGTATGGGATCAGATGGCTGAGGCTTAAAAATGCTAAATTACTTCCCACCCAGAAGAACTGCTGGTGGTACCAGGACTTGAACTCACGCATATGTGTGAATATGCAGTAATCTATACTTTGTAATACACAGGAGGATGAAGCATTTCTCCAATTCTGTTTTTAATTTGGCCTGGTTATTGATGAAGGTGACCAGGTGCTTCAGAATTTAATTCTAGTCCAACAGATTTTAGTGCCATGCACTTGCTGGGAAACAGTAGTTCTTCCTCATGCCTTGCCCACTTCTACTAGGCATTCCTTCTAGTCTTCTTTTCTACCAGTTCTGTCCATTTTCCTCCCTTGGTTCAGGTAGCAGCTGGTTCAATGTCTATTTTAGGCTTATAAGTAAAGAAAAAATGATTTGCCTTTAAAAAAGGTTATCATAAGGAAAATGTTAAAATTACAGAAGCGAGAGGTTAAGCAGAAAAGAAATCGGAAAATACGCCAGTTTAGTTATAGCTAACAAACTTTCCTTGGGTGACTGAATTTACCAAAGACATGAGAAAGAGTTCTTTTTAATATGGGTTCACATCTTCTTGCATAGGGTGAATCCCATAATTGTTTTTCCAACTTAGTAAACTATGTTCAGCATAATTTATATATATATCTAATATATATATCCAATATATATAATATATATATCCTTGTATATATATATATATATGCAGAGAGAGAGAGAGAGAGGGACGTTTATTTCCTAAACAAGAACTGAATAATATTACTTAATCTTTAGGCCCCATGAAAATAAAACCTATATTGCTGTTGGGAGTATGAAGACATTAATGTTGAATGTGTCCTTGTTTAATGCTGGAGATGATGCATATGAAACTACTCTACATGTCACACTACCCATGGGTCTTTACTTCATTAAGATTTTAGAGCTGGTAAGTACTGTAAACCACAATAGCATGATACTACTTAGTATTTTATTTTTTAAAAGTAAATGGTAGAATTCACTTCGTTGATTTGTGGTATAAGTCTTAACGTTTAGGCTCTTAATTATTTTCAGACTTCCTCCGTGCCCCTGCTCAGAATGGCAAGTTCTTGGGTCTTAAGTCCAAAGGCATTAGCCTCCTGTTTTCCAGTGCTAGGAGTAGGAGGAAGCTGCCTGGGTGCTTTTACAATCTCACTGCCGTAGCCAGCACATGTCTGATGTCGGAACAGTGATGATGTATGCCCCTTGACTGTGGTCCTTGAACAAGTAACCTTGGTCCTTCATGCTGGGCTCCAGAGTTACTGTTCTTTATTTTAAGGTTACATTCAGACAATTAATGGAATCTTCTCTATCCCTTATCAAATTCACTCATCTTTGTCCAGGGACCACAACTTCACACCACGAGTGACCTTCAAATTCTCACAAATATCTACTACCTTCTTTCTGTAGAGCATTCAAAACCTACTTGCAAAAGTAAGAGTGGAAACTCAGATATTCAGGGACTGTATTTTTAAAATATTTTATACTTGCTGCAATTATAACCTCATTACACCTATTGAGATTATAGCTATTTTGATTAAATATGTTAAACACATTCTCACATACCAGACAGAAGAGGGCCATTAAAATATGAACCTAATGGATTCCTTGCCTCATGATTCTTCAAGGAATTTAGACCTTGGATTAAATAGGGAATATACCAAGATGAATCAAACATACAAGTCCAGAAATTTTTTGTGGAGAATCTGTTTGAATACTATGGTATACCTGTATGTATATAAAAACACATTTGTATCATTTATTTATATTTCTATTAATCTCAAACATAAATAGAAAATAGTTTCCCTTAGAAAGCAAATACTTCTGGGATGTCATTCTTTTTAATAACCATCCTCAAACATATGTTACAAACTTTTCATTTCCTTCCTGTCCAAGCCAGTTGTTTCATTTTTCCCATTAGGAAGAGAAACAAATAAACTGTGAAGTCACGGATACCTCTGGCTTGGTACAACTTGACTGCAGTATTGGCTATATATATGTAGATCATCTCTCAAGGGTAAGTGTTTCACGTTTATGGCTTTTGTTCACTATTATGAATATTTTTTATTCTTTGCTATCTTTATGTTGCATATAAAATGTATCTATTTTAGCTTAAAGTAGGTAGCTGAGTGATGAAATAAAACTGGTTCTTGAAATCTTCAAGCTTTGTGTTTATATTTCTGGCAATGTTCACTGTTTTAAAGGGGGGGGTGCTGTGCATGTGTCAATCATAATTCTCCCCCTACACACCCTTCCCCAACATCCACCCCCACCCCCAACCCCACCCCAGGTGGTCCTGTCTGCCAGGCATGTTACCTTTGCTATACAAAAAGGTGTTTTTGGCAAGAGTCTTTGCTCAAGTTGTGAAAGCATTTCTAATTTTGTCAGTCTGGACTTGCCTGCATTCACTTTTGGAGAAGGCTTTGTCTCTGAATGTTACTTGTGGAAATGCATATACTCTAAAATTACCACAAACCCAGCAACTTCCCTGAATCTTACTGCCAATTGAGAAGTAGCTGATGCCTCTAGACTAGGTTCAATTCTACATTCCATAGAACAAAAACTTTTAAGAAAAAAAATTTCAGATGATAAAAAATGTACTTAAGATTTTTTTAAATAGACTTTCCTGTTCTGTGTTTTACAGATAGATATTAGCTTTCTCCTGGATGTGAGCTCACTCAGCAGGGCAGAAGAGGACCTCAGTATCACAGTGCATGCTACCTGGTATAATTTATTCTTTAAAAAAAAGTGCTAGAATAAATGTACCCCCATATTTTGAGAGGGGAATTAGGAAAACCATGAAACTGTGTTCCATTAATTGTAAGAGAAAACTTCTCTTGCATGGTCTGTTTTTTAAAAAACCAAACAACCACAACAAACTCCTCTATCTAGCATTAGAAGCAAATGATAACAGTTGAAATGATGAAAGAAATTTTCTCCAACCTTGTCTTAAAACTTTTTTAGTACCACATCTGCTTTTATCCCCACTCCTCAACAAGCATTTAAACAGACACCCTGAGTATATTAGGTATAGAGGTATGTAATTAGTTCCTTCTAAAGATGGTTTTTCTGCTTGGTGAATTCTAACAGCATGTTTTCTATTTGTGTAGTGAAAATGAAGGGGAAGTGGACAATCTAAAGCATAACAGAGTGACTGTAGCAATACCTTTAAAATATGAGGTTATGCTGAGTGTTCATGGGTAAGTAGACAGAAAGGCCTCCTTTCAAATTTAGGGCTGATTTTCAGTTTCATTGCTTCTTAATGAAAAACCTGTATTCTAGATTTTTTTAAATAAAAAAGGATACTATACTGTTTCTATCTCTTAATAATTACCCTGTTGTTATGGTCCCTTGCTTAGCTGTCCATTATAATAATCCACTCTATAATCTTATCATCACTGATACTACATCAAACTAGTGCCCAACTGGAGGAGATTTCTTACTGGGAGAGCCCCAACAAGCCAGCAAGCCCACACTGAGCCTTCGGTTGTGCACTATGCCATCCATGGGCACCTAGAATTAAGCAATGTGCAGCTTGCATAATCATACTCAATGCCCATGTGAAGTCTGAAGTTCAGAGAAGTGTGAACTTGCCCAAATCAGTATTCCGCATTCCCATATCTACATATGTGGCAAATGGATTGAGATGTGAGCAATCTGGCTGCAAGGTGTCCCTTGTCCTCTTTTTATACGTCTGGGATCACCGAGTTCCTCAACCACAGCCCAAGTATCAGAATTCATTGCTTCCTCGTTATTTTAATGATTGAGTTGATCCCCTTCTCATTCAAGGAGATGTGTAGAGAAAAAAAGGGGCTTATGAAAATCCTCAGTAATTCCACTGGAACTTATTCATGCTGCTAGTCTTTAAAACTACATTTTTACACAATAGAATATATGAGTTACAGAACAAATAAATAGACAGATGAGCCTCTACTTCTAAACCATCCCCCAGTCATTTTAACCACTTAGAAAGGTCATATATAGCCATGTAAATGTAAATTATCAGTGTCTGAAGCTGATGGAATTGATTATCAACTTTGTGAGATAAAGCCAACAGGAGAGAAAAAAAAGCCATTCACAGGAGAGTAAGACCTAGAGAATCACGAGTAAGCAAATAAAAGTTCATTGCATGTTTTCTGGATGTTCAACTCTTATCTTGCCACTCCTCTTGGCTTATGAGTGCCTTCCTATTTTTCTGTTACTCGCATCTCATTTTTTGAACAAGTAATGTTCACCTATTGAACTGCCTAAATCTATGCTATTTGAATTTCTGATTGCTTTCCTGTTGCATGGGTTTCTAATTTGGGATTACCTAATATTAGCTGCCAAATGTGAGCACCTTATGGAGTGGAGGTCTCCATAGAAACATGTTTCTTAAAGTTTATTGCAGATAAAAATGTCGAATCACAGGCCTTAAAAAAAGAGTGACAGCCTTGTATTCTAACAAAAAATATATCACACTTAACAGTGTTAGACTTGTTCCCAGACTTGGAGTTCTTTATAAGTAGCCAGCAGGGATCATGAGATGGAAAGAAATGACTTCAAAATGGGTAGCATAAATTGAGGTATAAGAGCCCTAGGTTAAAGCCAATAATTTATCCCACATTTGCCAAATTTAAATGAATCAGTTAAGGGCTGAAAGAAAAGGACTGGTCAGTAGAATGAACAAGGTGTAGTGTTGTGGAAGGCAAGAAAAGAATATTAGTGAGGACAGATATTGTCACCCAGGTCAGAGCACATGGCCTTCTAATTTACTTTCTTTTAAAATATAATCTATGTATGACCATAAAACCAAAAGTACTTCATGGTGCCTTGTAAATACGCTATAATCCAGTCTATAGAAAAAGAGTCTTTATAACACGTCATTGAATAAGACAGCTAATTACATTTAAATTTGTTTCCACCAGGTTTGTAAACCCAACTTCATTTGTGTATGGATCAAATGATGAAAATGAGCCTGAAACGTGCATGGTGGAGAAAATGAACTTAACTTTCCATGTAAGAAAAGCTAATTGTGTGGATATTTGTAACAACCTAAAAGGATGTCACTGATGCATTGCCCCAAGGGACATTGTACACCTATAATGTCCCTCAGCCTCTGTAGACCATGGCTGGCTGGAGTGGGGCTGTGGCAGGGGTACTCCTGCCTCTCAGACCCCTACTGCTTTCCTTCCACTTGTCTTGTCCCTGGTATTCAAGCCCATATCCCCTTACGGGATAAGTGAGAAAGAGCATGCAGTAACAGAGATGATGCCTGAAACAGGCAAAGTTATGGGATGAGCTGAATTTGCTAGAGATGCATACAGAAAACAGGACAAGCCAACAGAAGGCATCTTTGGGTGCAAGTCGTGAAATTTCTTCTTGAGCCTTATAAAAGCCTTAACACTACAAAGTAAAGCAGGCTCTTACCTCCCATCTCCATTTAAGGTCACATGGGTCAGCCTTTCAAGCCACAAGTTTACGACCTGTCACAAGTGCTTTATCAATTATTAAATAACTTTTAAAGTAGACAGTACTATCATTATTCAGAAGTATTAGGAGACGGATGTAAACCTAAGTTTTTAAAAACATTTTTGGAGAAATTCCAGATGGAGGTGACAGGGGGATGAAGGCAGCAAACCACATTGCCATGTGTGTACCTATACAACAATCCTGCATGATCTGCACATGTACCCCAGAACCTAAAGTACAATTAAAAAAAAATAAAAACAGGTTTGCTGTCAAACTGAGATTTTTGTGGTATCAAAGATGTTGGTGATTAGTAAATAATTTCAAAAAATATATTCTTTGAACCAAAAGCACTGTCCAAGCATTCTTATAGAATAATCTATAGATGTGAATGAATCTTGGATTAGGTGTAATATTTTGTAAGACAGTGCTTTTCAAAATGTGTATTAGAATGACTTGGGGTATATATCCAAAATGTAAATTCCTGGGCCTTGCCCCAGATCTGTGGAAAAAGAATGACCTTGAAATCCTATTGATTCTATGTATCCTCCAGTTTTTGTTACACTAGTTAATACTAATGTTGAAAAATTTTAGTCTTCTGCTTTGAAGTCCCAAGAAATGCCCTTTAAAACCCAATGGCAGTTTGTGCTTTGATAAACTAAAACAGAAACCAAACTGGACTCTAGAATGTTTATTAATTTACAATTAATAGTTAAGTATTTTCTACCAAATTGATAATGTAGTGACTGGGACCGGAGAAACGTGCAGTATATAGGATTCCTGTGTCTAGCCAACTATGTAGATTTGTTCTTAGAGGTCTAATTGTTGTTAGGCAAAAAGAGATGATTGTAATTTAGATATTTAGTGGCATCAAGAAGAATTTGTCTGTAGTACTGGGCACTGCTAGGTATCTGTTGCTGACATTTCCTTCTGCAACTGCCCTGTGCTTCTATGGATTAGCAATTACCACCTGTTCCCAATTTAGAGACATTTACTTTCTTCATCTATTTCGCATGCATTCAAAAAATGACTGCAGGTCTGCAAGTCATCTTTTTTAATCGAGGTATTGAGATGCATCTCTTTCTGACTTACTGTGATGGTTTTATAGTTAAGCTGCCAGTTCAGTGGGCTATATTTTGGCCCCATTTCCTTTTTCAGGAATCTTCAATCCCCAGGTTTATCATCCTCTTATGCATCTTTTGAACAGTATTGTTAAAAACCTGTTGTGCTTTCTCAAAACCCAATAACAAACTCTTTTCTGATTTTCTGAATGTGGTTCCTGAATACAAATACATTTTTATTCACTTTCTCCTGCTGATTATCCTCTCAGCATAGAGTGATTTTGTGATAGCATGATAGGATTTAGAATTACAATACCTGAGTTTTGGTCGTAACTCTTGCCATTTTTTAACTTTTGTCTTGGGAACACTAAGAACACCTGTTAGCATTTTCCTTAGCTGGTGAGTAGTAAAATGTTGGCCTACCCCATGAAAACCAAATGATCATATTTTAAAAACAGGTAATGTTAACATACAAATGTACATATTGTTTTTGTCTCCTAAGACTGTTTCTCCAATAAACCATCAGCCTATATGTTTTGGTCTCAACAATACCAAAACTAGAAGGTTAGAAATAATGAGTCATTTGAAATTATTAGCAAACTTTAAAAATTCTGACTGTGGATATCTTAAATTCTAACTGTGGATATCCTGTCTCCCTTTGTTGTGCAGCTGCCAACTATAAACCTCCACCAGTATAAATGTTGCATGGAATATATGGGATCACCTAAAAGCTTATTGATATCTGTACTTATGTTTATAAAAAACATTTAATTTGTTAAAATTTTTTCCTTATTATCAGGTTATCAACACTGGCAATAGCATGGCTCCCAATGTTAGTGTGGAAATAATGGTACCAAATTCTTTTAGCCCCCAAACTGATAAGCTGTTCAACATTTTGGATGTCCAGGTAAAAAATGTATTTCTTCCACCTAACCTTTATTATGTGTCTTCAATACTAAAATAAATGCAAACCAGTCCTTTATTCAAGTAATGATGCTAAAATGGATAACTGTTATCTTCAGTCACACTCTAAGCTTTGAATTCACATGCATTTATTAAGTTATGCTTTGAATATTATACATTTCATTAGAACTATAGAATTACAGTGGGATGTTTACACTTGACTTATACAATAACAGAATTATGTTCTACCATCTCCATTGAATAATTATTTTAAGAGTCATTTTTGTGTGATATGGACCTGTAGAAGTAACTTGATTGGTAGAATTCTTCATAAAACTTGAAACCACTATTCAAAGATGTGGATTACAGCCTTTTTTTAAGGGAGCATTATTCAAACCACTTCTTAAGAACCAGTATTTTTGCATTGATGATTCCATCAGAATTGTTTTGAGCTTGTCAGCTTGAAGACAAGTCAACACATCTACTAAAAAGGTTTGAGGTGTGATTTTTGAAAATGTTAAATTCCAGATTTAGAGAGAAGGATATGGTGTTATACTGTTTTGCCTATAAAGGCAAATAAATATTTAATTTCATGCTAATGTTCTGATATCATTTTTCACATTTCTGTAAGGTTAAGGTCATTTTATCAGCTTAGAAACTACATCCAACCCTATGTAATTTGGCTGGGTTTTCGTGTTTTTGCCACAGACATTTAATCATTCCCAAATATGTCAAAAAATTCCACAATTTCAGAGGTACTTGATGTATTTCAGTAAAGATAAGCTATTGGAACTTTTAAAACCATGTTGCTTTTTGCTGTGTTTTTCCAGTGTTGAAAGATAAGATTTCTCTTGCTTTCTATCTTCATAGACTACTACTGGAGAATGCCACTTTGAAAATTATCAAAGAGAATGTGCATTAGAGCAGCAACAAAGTACAATGAAGACCTTGAAAGGCATATTCCAGTTCTTTTCCAAGGCTGATAAGAGGCAATTGGTAAGTTTCAATTTTTTAGGTTGTAGTTCTTGCTTTCGGACAGAGAATTGAGACACTTAAAATCAAGTCAATGGGTTTGAGCTGTCACTCCAATGATGAGCGAGAGGACAAGTTTAGCTAGTATCCTTACATGAAAGGAACAAACACAATTGGAGAGTTGAGATAGACCCAGGGTCTATCCCCTATATAAATATGTTGGCTGGATGCAGTGGCTCATGCCTGTAATCCCAGCACTCTGGAAGGCCAAGGTGGGGTGATCACAAGGTCAGGAGTTTGAGACCAGCCTTGCCAATATGGTGAAACCCTGTCTCTACTAAAAGTACAAAAATCAGTTGGGCGCAGTGGCAGGTGCCTGCAGTCCCAGCTACTCGGGAGGTGGAGGTTGCAGTAAGCTGAGATTGCATTGCTGCACTACAGCCTGGGCAACAGAGCAAGACTCCATCTAGGAAAAATA
>CAUYLG010003763.1:0-71666 GCA_963573385.1 Cacajao melanocephalus
CTCTCTTTTCCTTTCTTTCAAAAAATAAAAAAAAAAAAAAAAAGAAAAAGAAAAAATAGCTACTCCTGCTCGCTTTTGTTGTCTGTTTGCGGGGAGTATCTTTTCCAATCCCTTTAACTTATGTGAATCCTTATGTCTCAAGTGAATTTCTTAAAGACAGCAAATACTAGATTGGTGAGTTTTTATACATTCTGCCATTCTGTATCTTTTAAGTGGAGCATGTAGACTACTTCATTGAATATTAGTATTAGATGTGAAGTACTGTTCTATTCATTGTGCTATTTGTTGCTAAATACCTTGTTTCTTTTTCATTGTGTTATTTTATAGGTCCTGTGAGATTTATGCTTTAATAGATTCTATTTTTTGGCATAGTTTGAGGATTTGTTTTAAGATTTAGAGGTCCTTTTAGCAGTTTTTGTAGCGCTGATTTGGTAGTGGTGAAATCTCTCAGCATTTGTTTGTCTGAGAAAGACTGTATCTTCATTTATGAAGCTTAACTTTTGCTGGATACAAAATTCTTGACTGACTGATAATTGTTTTGTTTAGTTTAAGGCGAATAATCCCAATCCCTTCTTGCTTGTATGGTTTCTGCTGAGAAATCTGCTGTCCTGACAGATTTTTTAATAGGTTACCTAATGCTTTTGCCTCATAGCTCTTAAGATTCTATCCTGTCTTGACTTTAGATGACCTGTTGACTGTGTGCCTAGGCAGTGATCTTTTTGCAATGAATTTCCCAGGTGTTCATTGAGCTCCTTGTAATTGAATGTCTAGATCTCTAGCAAGGCTAGGGAAGTTTTCCTTGATTATTCCCTCAAATATGTTCTTTAGACTTTGGATTTCTCTTCTTTGTTGGGAACACTAATTGTTCTTATGTTTGATTAACATAATCCCAAACTTCTTGGAGTCTTTACTCATTTTTTAAATTCTTTGTCAGATTGGGTTAATTCAAAAGCCTTGTCTCTGAGCTTTGACATTCTTTCTTCTGCTTATTCGATTTTATTGCTGAGACTTTCCAGTGCATTTTGTATTTCTCTAAGTGTGTCATTGACTTCCAGAGGTTGTGATTTTAAAAGTGTATCCTATCTATTTCACTGCAGATTTTTCCCATTCATGTCCTGTATCTTTTTTTTTTTTTTTCATTTCTTTAAGTTGGACTTCACCTTTCTCTGGTGCCTCCTTGATTGGCTTAATAGTAGACCTTTGAATTCTTTTTCTGGCAATTCAGAGTTTACATCTTGGTTTGGATCTATTGCTGGTAAGATAGTGTGACCTTTTGGGGATGTTAAAGAATCTTGTTTTATCATATTACCAGAATTGTTTTTCTGATTCCTTCTCATTTGGGTAGACAATGTCAGAGAGATAATCTGGGACTCAAGGGCTGTTATTCAGCTTATTTTGTAGCTCAGCGGTGCTCCCCTGATATGTTGCTTTCCCCCGTTTCCTAGGACAGGGCTTCCTAAGAACCACACTGCAGTGCGTGTTATTTCTTTTCTAGATCTAGCCACTCAACAGAGCTACCAGGCTCTGGGCTAGTACTGGGAAGTATCTTCAGAGTCCTGTGATGTGATCTGTTTTCAGGTCTCTCACCCATGGATATTAGCACCTACTCTTGTCAAGGTAGCAGGGCAGTGAAGTGGACTCTGGGGGGGTCCTCAGTTGTATTTTTGCTAAGTGTGCTGCTTTTGTGTGTGTGTGTGTGTGTGTGTGTGTGTGTGTGTTGGTCTTCTGCCAGGACATGGTGCTTGCAAGAGAACATCACCTGCGGTAGTATGGTAGTATAGGGAGGATCAGGTGGTGGGCGGGTTCCTAGAGCTCCTGAGATTATGTCTTCATCTACCAGGGTGAGTAGAGAAAGGCCATCAGGTGTAGGCAGGGTCAGCTGTGTTTGAGCTCAGACTCTCTTTGGGTGGGCTTGCTGCAGTTGCTTTTGGGGGATGGGAGTGTGGTTCCCAGGCCAATGGAGTTATGTTTTCAGGGGGATTATGGCTGTCTCTGCTGGGTCACACAGGTCACCAGGGAAGTTGGGGAAAACCAGCAGTCACAGGCCTCACCCAGCTCCCATGCCATTTGCAGTCCAAAAGACTGGTCTCACTCTCACTGTGCAGCCCAAACAGCACTGAGTTTATTTCCAGGCAGTCATTGAGCAGGGCTGAGAACTTTCCCCAGACTACAAGCCTTCCAGCCGAGAAAGCAAGCAGACTCAAGTTCCTCAGCTGCTTCACAGAGCCTGCAGCAACAATACACCCGCTTCAAAGGGTCTGTGAATTCTCTGGACTTTCCTGCCATGTTCCTAAGGTAGTTTTTGGAGCAGAAGTTCACGATGTGCTTCTCCACACACTGCTCTGGCCGTCTGAGTGGGAGCTGCAAGTTAGTCCTGCCTCCTATCTGCCATTTTTTTCTGAATCTCCATTGGTGGTTTTTTTTGTTTTAACATTTTTTTTTCTTTTTTTAATTGCATTTTAGGTTTTGGGGTATGTGTGAAGAACATGCAAGATTGTTGCATAGGTACACACAGTGTGATTTGCTGCCTTCCTCCCCATCAACTATATCTGGCATTTCTCCCCATGTTATCTCTCCCCAACTCCCCACCCTCCACTGTCCCTCCCCTGTTTCCCCCAGACAGATCCCAGTGTGTGATGCTACCCTCCCTGTGTCCATGTGTTATTATTCAACACCCACCTGTGAGTGAGAACATGTGGTGTTTGATTTTCTGTTCTTGTGTCAGTTTGCTGAGAATGATGGTTTCCAGGTTCATCCATGCCCCTACAAAGGACACAAACTCATCGTTTTTTATGGCTGCATAGTATTCCATGGTATATCTGTGCCACATTTTCCCTGTCCAGTCTATCATTGATGGGCATTTGGTTTGGTTCCAAATCTTTGCTATTGTAAACAGTGCTGCAATGAACATTCATGTGCATGTGTCCTTATAGTAGAATGATTTATAATCCTTTGGATATCTACCCAGTAATGGAATTCCTGGGTCAAATGGTGGTTTTTAATTGTAAGAATGATGTAATCTGATTTCTGTTTTAAGATATCCCGGTGACTGCTGTGTAGAGAAAGACCATTAGAGGGAAAGAGGAGAGGCAGAGAGAGAGAGAGAGAGAGAGAGAGAGAGAGAGAGAGCGAGCAGTTAGAAGGCTTTTCTTGTATTCAGGTGGGAAATAAAGAGACACACATTGAGTTATAGGCAGAGAGCTGATGAAAAATGGTTGGATCCTGAATAATTATTGGAAATAGAGATGTCAGGCCTTTCTGATGGTTTGGAAGTGTAGAATAAGGGAAAGAGAAATTAAGTGTGATTCTTGCATTTTGGAACTGAACAACTGAGTGGATGGTAGTGCCATTTACTGAGATGAGAGGAGCTTTCTGGAGAGGAGTAGATTGTCTGGGGTAAGCATTTGTTCTGTTTTGGTGACATTAAATTTCAGATGCCTATGAGATATCTAAATGGAAATGGCACTAGGCAGATGTAAATTTGATTTTGGTGTCTCTAAGAATCCTGAAGTTTTTGCCCATTGCTTTATAAAAAATAACATACTACTTAAATTGAGGTCTGGCGAGTAGAAGGTTTCTCATAGCTGAATAAAATTCAACTCATTAGCTAAGCATTTAAAACTATTCTTTGCCTATTTTCTTACCTCTTCAATCTCTATTCCTCTTGCATAATCTATACTATAGCCATATCAAGCATTTGTACTTACCCAGATGCATTGATGGCATATTTGCCTGTGTCTTTGCCTTGTATTCTTTCTATTTTCAATTTCTTCCTTCCCTCTTTCCATTTGGCTAATTCCTACTTACACTTTAAAACTCAACTTTGTCACCGCATCATCCTTGACTTTCCCTAATTCTCCTGGGGTCTGACAACTTCTTCTACCGGCACCCACAGCCTCCTTCACTGTAAATCATACCATGTAGTATGATAATTTCTCAGCTGTCTGCTAGAGTGAAAACTTTATTAACTCAAAAATTGTCTTTATTCATGTACCTTTAGCAATCAGAGTGACTGGAATTTATAGGCAACCAAACTGGTTGATGAAAGACTGAACATTTATTTCTGAATTTTGAACCTCTGCAGAAGCTATAGTGTAGAATATTGCACACAGTCCAAATCTTTGGGCATTCTTTCTGAGTTGACAGGACAGGAAAGGACTGATATGAAAATTACTACTTTAAGGTAGTCCAGAAAGTGATTTAAGTGTCTAGAAAGTCTCCTTTTCCCTCTTAGTTTCTCTTGAAAAAATACAAATTTTGAGGAGAGAAAATGACACATAAAATAATTAACTACCTGAAAGATAAGGTCATAAAGTAAAAAGAACATGGGATCAGGAGTCTAGAGTTCTGGACTACCTATAGTCTCAATTCTTTTCTTAACCCAAGGCAAAAAATCAGTCATAATGACAAGGCTGTGAGGGTGAGTGGACAGTATGGGAACTACTGTACCTCCGAAGGTCCAATAATGACATGAATTACACAGAGAAGCAAAGTATATGACTATGGGTGGAATCTGAAATACTCTTGAAAGCCTTGGGGTAGCAGAAAAATGGTATACAAAAATAGGATGAGAAGAAACAATGACTATTCAGGGAGGGTTAAAGGGCACAAATGGTTTCGCTAGAGAATTATCTTTGGAGAAAAATAATTGCTCTCGCTGCTCTCAGCCAGCCATAGAGGACATTATGCTTTGAAAAGGCAATCCTGATGCTGAGAATTTTTCATGTTTCATACTTCTGCATTTTCAAGCGAAGCCTGGCCAAATGGGAGGGACAGCTTCCAATCTCACTGTTAATTGATAGCCTTGTCGTAGATTGTGTTCTGAGTTTCCTAATTGTCTCAGGGAGGATTTGTTCAAATTATTCAAATTTCTATGCCCCAAATCATTTCCAGATGCAGAAAGCTTACAGCCAGCCCTTTTCTTGTGCAATTTTGAGAGAGAGAGTTGAGTATTATCATTAGTAATACCGTATAATAGGACCATTAAGAATCTTGGCACCAACCTTTCATTCATTTTCAATGTCATGGGAGAGAGATTTATTTGAACTCCTGCAGAGCTGCCTAAGCCCTGAATCTTTCAGAAGGAAGCAGAAATGAATGCTCTAATGCTCTTCTCTATAGTGGGTCTATAGGGATAGCATAGGTAAGTCCTTAGCGAGCCTATTAGCCTTGGCACCAAAACCTGTGTTATCAGACTATTCATTATCATATTTCTTAGTTCCAGCAGCAATGGGTAGCTTGTATATTTCAACAATATAATGGTTGGGACACTATGTTTCCCCCACCACACAAAAATGAAGAGGAAGCAAATGTCAGCCCTTTCTGGGATGCAAAGCCTGAAAGAAGAAAAATAAGAGGATTGCTTGTGTTGGCTGGCATTCAAAGCCCTATATTTCAATCCCAGCCTTCTTTTACAGCTTTGTCTTTATTGCTCTCCTACATGAATTCTCTATGTCAGCAAGATTGGTCTACTCATTTTCCCTCAAACATGTATTTTTTATTCCCAGCTTATTAGCTTTCCAAATGCCATTACACTTACCCAAAACATATTTCCCTTTCCTCTCCATTTATTTAAAATTCTGAGTCTTCCAAGGACTGGCATATATTGTGTCTTCTAAGTAAAGTTCTTCCTATTTCCTGAAGTTAACAATTGTCTCTTTGTTTCTCTCTCTCTCTCTCTCCACCTGCCACATCTGAATCTGAAATCTTTCTTTTAGCTAGGACTTACCCTGTCCTGAGTACTGTGGTACCAGGCTTGGCCCTAGTGATAAAATGGTGAGCAAATCAGACAAATCTTTCCCTGCTCATATGGAAACTCTTAATCTAGTGGGGTGCAAAGATGTCAATCAGTTGTCCAATTATAGCTACTACTTATAATGCTTACTGTGTTCCAAGGGCTTGATTTGATATAACATGGGTTAATCCTTAACAACAGCTTTATGGGAGCTTGTATTATACTTTATGAGACAGCCTCTGTTATTTTTCCTATTTTACATATGGGAAAGTAAAGGTTAAGGAGTTAAATAACTTACCCAAGGTCATCCAAATGCTAGAGCAGTTCCTGAACTCATTTGGCCTTAACCACTAGGCACCATTTCTCCAGGTACTTATTCCTCCATTTGCTTTAATGTTTACTGACGGCCTTGTGTTATAGTTAACTCATATGCATACATATCTTGTCTCCTCAACTACCTTATAGTGCAGGATCCATAAGGAAACTTGACCATGTCTCAGGGAGCAGTTAGGAACTCAGACTTTAAAAACAGACAAATCTGTATTTAAATACATGGTACTCTGGCTGTGTGACTAGATAAAAGTTAATTAACCTCTCTGATCTTCTGTTTTCTTACTGGTAAAACACACAAAATAATAACCACAAGGAGGCAATTAAGGGTTAACCAAGATGATATATGTAAAGCCTGAATACAGTGCCTGGAACTCAGTACATGAAAGCTAATATTATTATTTGAGCTTTCACCTCTCACCTGCTAACACAGCACTGCAATTATCTTTGTTGAATGATCTTGAGTGAAAACCTGAACATTCAAAATAATCCTCCAAAGGTCCCTTTGACAGTTAATTTTTATTATAATGTATTTTTCTAAGACATGCAGTTTTATTATTTTAAAGTACCCACTATGGCGCAAACTAATCAGAAAGTTCAAATGTATAAGGATTTGATTAATTTGAAGTTGGTTAATTTCAGGTGAAATTTGAGAAGTTACCTTGATATAAAAGTAATAAATAATCATTTCTTCTTAGCACATACATACTTTTGACTACATAGCAGACAAGTAATTTCCTACATTAAATATTCTTATTTGATTTTTATTAATACAAAATTACTTAATGAGCACCTAGTATGTTCAATGATCAAGAAATTTACAATTAAATTTTTCCTTTGGTGGTTTCAAAGTTTCCCAGATTATTAGATTATCTAAACAATAATCATGTAATAATCATGCAGATAATCATGTAAGGGTTAGCCTTTGTCTGAATTATCACAAATTCTTAAACAATTATGCTCAAATAAATAAAATGTTGTTTCTCAAATACTCCACATTCTCTTTAAAGGACTTAAAAAATGTAAAAATTCGGCCAGGTGCAGTGGCTCATGCTTGTAATCCCAGCATTTTGGGAGGCCAAGGCAGGCAAATCACCTGAGGTCAGGAGTTTGAGACCAGCCTGGCCAACGTTGTGAAACCTTGTCTCTACTAAAAATACAGTAATTAGCTGGGCATGGTGGTGGTTCACATCTGTAGTCCCAGCTACTCAGGAGGCTGAGGCAGGAGATTTGCTTGTACCTGGGAGATGTAGGTTGCAGTGAGCTGAGATCGCACCACTGCATTCTAGACTGAATGACAGAGTAAGGATCCATCTCAAAACCCCAAAATATAAAAATTTAACCTACTTTAGTGAATTTCTAAATATTTGGAAATTTTCTAGATATCTTTCTGAAATTGATTTCCTGTTTAATTCCTTTAGGTTCAAAAACATACTTTGTTATTTTAAAGTTGTTAAGGTTATTTTATGGCCCACAATATGTGCTATCATTGTGAATGTTCCATGAGAAAATAACATTGAGAAAAATATACATTCTGCAGTTGTAGGATAAAATGCTCTATAAATATCCATAAGATGGTGATTGACAGTGTTATTCAAATCTTCTATATCCTTATTAATTTTCTCTCCACCTAGTCTGTTGATTGCTGAGAGAAGGAGAAGTACTGAAATCTGCTCTAATTATGGAGTCGTTTATTTCTCCACTCTGCTATCAATTTTTGCCTCATGTATTTGGAAACCCATTGTTAGGTACATATACACTTAATATTATTATGTCTTCTTGGCAAATGGATTCCTTTATTACTATGTAACGACCTTCTTTATCCAGGCAATATTCCTTGTTTTGAAGTTTACTCTGTGTAATATTAATATGGCAAACTCAAATTTATTTTAATTGATGTATACATGGCATGCCCTTTTTCCAACCTTATACTTTTAACCTCTATATGTCTTTACACTTAAAGTAGCTTTACACTTAAAGTAGCTTTCTTACAGATGGCAGATTTCTTACTCTTTATCTAATCTGTTTAATTGATGTATTTAGATCATTTACATTTAATATTATTGATACGGTTAAATTAAAACCTATAACATTTACAGCTAGTTTGTATTTGTTGCACTGTTATTTATTCCCACCTCCACTTTTAACCTGCTTGCTTTTATATTAAATATTTTTTCTCCATTTTTTTTAATGATTTATATTCTGTTTAAATTTTCTGCAGTTTCCTTGGATTTATATCTTTAATCACAGTATAGTTCGTAATAATATTAACTGTCTCATGTGTAAAGTATGGACCTTACAATGGCATACTTTCAATTCCTCTCTTTCATCTTTGTGCTATGGTTTCCTTGTATTTTAATCTATACAAGTTATAAACTCAAAACACATTGCTATACTTTTTGCTTTTAGTCAACTATATTTAACAGCAATTAAGCATTTTTCTTAAAAATTTTATATTTACCCTCATTTATGTTATTTCTAGATCTCTTCTTTTTTGTTTGTGTAGATCCAAGTCTGTCTGGTATCATATTTCCTCTACTTCAATAAATTATTTTTACTTTTTCATTTTGGAGTACAAGTCTGCTGAAAATGAATTCTCTCAGTTTTTGTTAGTCTGACAGTCTTTATTTCTCTTTTATTTTGAAAAGATATTTTTGATTGATAGAAAATACCACTTTGACAATGTTTCTTCAGCACTTTAAAGATGTCACTCTCTTGTCTTCTGCCTGTACAGACAAAATATCTATTATTTTTACCTTTACTTTTATGTGTGTAATGTGTTCTTCCACTCCCCACAACCTCCTATGGTTGCTTTCAAAACTTTCACTTTTCCCCATTTATGATTTGTTTAGGGGCATGTGTGTGTTTCCTTGTGCTTGGGAAGTCCTGAATTTTTTAGATTTGTGCTATGATGGATTTTATTATTTCTGGAAATTCCCAGCCAGTATATTTTAAAATATTTCTTCCACCTTGTTTTCTTTCTTCTTTCTGAGATGAAATATATGTAGCCATTTGGTATTGTCCAGATGTTGAAAGTTCTGTTTATCTTCTACTCTTTATTCTCTGTGTTTCAGTTCTGGTAATCTATTCAGCTACCTTTAAGATCTTTGTTTCCTTCACTGTGCTGAAATCAGCAAAGGCCTTCCCTATCTGTTTATGCATGTTGTCCACCTTTTCCATTAGTATGTTTAACATATAATATTTATTTTATATTTCCTATGCGTTAATTCCAACATCTGATTCATTTCTGAGTCTGGTTTTGCTGGCGTTTTGTCCCTTGACAATGGGTTGTTTCTTTTCCTTATTTTTTTGAGTGTCTCACAATTTTTTCCTAAAAGCTGGTCATTCTGTATATGACACTGGAGACAGAGGTAAATAATATGTAGGCTTGGAAATGGCAACACCTTCTCTTCTGCTAAGAGAAAAATCCACAAAATGGCTGGTTAAGTTAATCTCACTAGGAGCTGAGCTAAGTTTGAGTGATGTTGTTACTCTGGTTACCTTTAGTATATCATCAGCTTCAAATCCCTGCATATTTACCTTGTGCTCAGGCTGGGGAGTAGTTTTCTGGAAGGTTTTTATTCTCAGGGTCTCTTTCACCCTCAGGTTTAGGATTTCCCTTTAAGCTTGTACCTAAGGGAGGTTTTTATGCTCTTGCCCATCCCTTAGTATTAGACTTCTGTTGCTTATTACTCAGTGCTTGATAGCATGGTAGGGGAGATGTTGGGGGGAATATTGTCCTAGTCCACCCTCAGTGTTAGACCAACTCTGTGTTTCTGTTATCTGTGGTGGGGATATTTCAGTGATCTTGTTATTTTTCAGGAAAACAGGACTGCTACCTTTCCCTAGGATAGAGAGTTTTTCATTTTCCCCTTCCATACCCACTGTGGGACTTTATCCATACACTGGTGACAACAGGCTTTACTGACGTTCCTTCAGCAACTTAAAGCTTTTGTTTTATAATAAAAAAAAAAATTCCAGATGGGCCTTTGTGTATTTCCTGGAGAGAGAGAGTCACTCTCCAACTCCAGGCCTGCACCATAATGGAAGATTTTTCTTCCACAGTGCTGCTGATCTTTCCTGTGATCACAGTGAAAATCCTGCTAGTGAATTTTCAGCTTCTAGAGACTCTGTATCCTCATACTAGTTCACATTCAGTCTTAAGCCATTAGTTAAAGGGTTCTTCTTAAGCACTTAGAGGGAAGCATTGTTTTCCTTCTGTGCTCTGGATGTTTGTGTCCCATTTTTCCCAAGGAGGTTCCAATCTTTTCTTAGATTTCAGATGTGAGCTTAGCTCTCTACTAAGATCAAGAAAGGTTATAATTTGGTAGATTTTCTACTTTTTTTTGTTGTTGTTGTTAGAGTGAGAGTGATGCTCTTTTGAGTTTTCTATATCTCAAGTGGACTGTAACCTCACTAAAAGAAAGATAAAATTACGCAGTCTTGAGTGAAAAATGCCAGTTTATAAGTTCTGTGGGACAAAGAGACATCTTAGAACTGGAGTGAAAGGTGAATTCACTTGCAAAAAGTATAACGGAATGGCAAGAAGTAAAGCTAATATGCTTAGAAGGTGAGCCACATTAGAGAAAACGAGTGTCAGGAGATCTAAAGGGGGAAGAGACAGGCATATATTGCAAGATGTCCTCTTGTCCAAGTGAGTCAGCAGTGAAACATAGGGTGAGAAAAGGTCAGAAATGTTTTAATATGCACATTCACGTGTTTAGATTCATTGACACTTCAAAGGGAAAAACATTATGTTTCAGTTGTGAGGAGACCAAAAGTGAGAGATTTAACAGACACTCAGGAGGTGAACAGTTTTTGCTATCCTTGTACAACTCAGACTTACTATTTAGCACGTATGGGCATGAAGCAGAAAACAAAATGAAAGCAAAACCACCTACTAGTTCAGAAAAGAATCAAACAGTACATCTGACTGGTTATAGTGTGCATGAATGATAAAACTGCCTCTTATAATAACTTTGAGTTAATACTATTATTTATCAAATGAAATAATACACATAAAACTGCTTTGCCCATCAGTGGAATCAAAATAAATGTGAATTATTAGGATTACAACTGTTGCTTTATTTAGAAATTAATATAACCTGGTTTATGTCTCAGAATGAGCTCAATAAATGTCTGCATTCAACCAAATACTGCTAATGTCACCATGACAATTCTGTTAATGCCGATTCTATTTTGGTAATTTAAATAGCTTGTGATTGACTAGTTGATATCCCACCTCCTTCTTTAAGCTTTTCCTGATTCTTTTGACCTTGAATGATGGTCTAGGATTTCTCTGAATTCTTGAGCCCTATCCCTCCATGTAGCCCTGAACCATATACCATGTGACAGGATAAGTTTTGAAAGCTGTACTCTTCCATTTTCTTACTGTTGAATTTTTTCTCCCTGCCACACACATAGACATTAGTTATCCATTGCCTTAGGGCAAGTTCATCACAGTAGAAACTGAGAACAGAAATGTCAAATTTGTTTTACTTGAGATTTAAGTGTTGGTTCCAGAAAAGGTTTGGAGCAATTAGAGAGATTGGTCCAACCCTAGATCATCTAGTCTGTACTTGCGTGGACCTGTCTTAAGGGTACACTGTTAAATCACCTGTGTCAAGGCGGTATGTTGTCATTCTCAATGTTAACTGGTGAGGACCACAGCCAGCAGATCCAGTGACCATCCAGCAGGAAGCACAATCTTGTTGGTTTCAGAACTACTCGGCCCACATATAAATCTCTCTATGCAGACAACCACCCTTTCAAAAGACCAGAGTCCTTAAAACATCTTGGGAAAGAGAACGGGCTTTGAAAATCTCAAGTAGTAATGCTGATATGAAAACTCAGATACTTTGAGCCTCTCCGTGACCTCCCGCTTTCTGACCCATATGTGGGCAATTTGTAACTGGAGAGAATGACTTCTAGATTAAATTCCTCATCCCTTCCCACCCAAGACAGGAGAGAAATTACAACTTTTAAGTATGACTTTCTGTTTCATGTTAATCATTCCTCTGTTCATTTTATAGAAGTTAGTATCTCATATTTTCTTCTTAACAAATAAGAGCATTGTATCAAGTGGGATACTCAAGAATCTAATAAACAGTTGGCAGACTGACACTAGAGGCAATGTGGTGGATGTACTGGAAAGAGCACAAGGTTCTACTGAAGATTCAAACAGAAAATAGATGCATTTTTGTTCATCGTTATTGTGTACAAACAAGAATTTAGTAGCTTAAAACATCATCATTTTTGCTTATCTTTATGTGAATTAGAAATTTGGGCTGGGATTGGGTAAGTATTTTGCCTGGTGGTCTTAAGTATGATCACTTATGTGGCTGCCATCATCTCATGTCTTCACTGGGGCTAGATAGTCCACCATGTCCTCATTTTAGTGACTGATGATTTTTTCCTCTCTCTCTCTCTCTCTCTCTCTCTCTCTCTCAATCCCCCAGATAGTCTCTTATCTGCTAAGAAACCAGCACTGGCTTTCTATATAGTGGTCTCAGGGCAGCAAGAGGGCAAGAGTGCAAGCTGCAAAAGCTGCAAAGCCTCATGAGACTGAAGCTGAGGAATCCCCTAGTTACTTCTATTACTTTTTACTTGATAAAAAAAGTACAAGACCAGACTAGATGCAAGGGGATGGAAAATAAACTCTACTTCTTGATAGAGTGGCAAAGTCACATCGCAAAGAGACCTGCCCATAGATGTGAGAGAAATTATTGAGGCCATCTTTGCAAACAAACTGTAGCATATAGGTAAAAGCTTTAAACATAGTGCTTTCCCTTATTGTAGTAGACGGGAATAAATGGCAGCAATGAGGATGGTGATAGTGGTGATGATGGTGATGATTTTAACATGTGAATTACTATTGGTGGTTTCAGAACTGAAGATTGCTTCCTAGTCTTCAGTATCAGAATCACTTTTCATAAGATACAGGAAAGCCCATTCGCTCTTTGCTACTAGTCATTGCCTCACTGTTGACAACTGAAACATAATCCTCTGCAGGTTTTCTGAGAAGACAGAGTCAGTAGTATGACTTAAGATCCTAAATTCATTGGCAGAGAGGTCAACAGGGAAAGAAGCGACAGTAAGTTATGACCTCATTCTTGCTTTCTGAGGTTGTAGTACAGTCTCACCAACTTCAACTTCAGATTTATATGCATTTTTGTGCCAGGTACTGGATTGATGAGCTCAAGAATATTTTACTGGACTATCCCTTTAGAAATAGTGAGGGTATGTCAGTGGTGTAATAAATTTTCTTCCCAAAGGCAGCCTCCAGAAAATCTCCAGAAAATGTCTCTAGTTTTGATATTTGAAGCCGAAGAACCTTACACATTCAGTGCTAATGGTATACTTACCTGACAGCTTTTATGAAGGTGATTATCTGTAAAATGTGCCATTTTTAACAGGCTGAAATACTCATTTGTGTTGATGGTGAGAAATGAAAATCCAGGAGATGATACAAATACATGAATTGCTTTGTTGTTGTAACTATAATTAGAATTCTCAGAGTGAAAAAACCGGTGACAACAACAACAACAACAACAAACCTAGATTTACCGGGTGATGAAAAGAGAAAAACTGCCAAGGGCTGATGAGCAGCAAATTCACTGAATTAAACAGAATCTAAAGCTGCTCAAACCTGGCATGACTGAAGCTCCAGGCAGATGGTGAACGGTATGCATTTGGAGCCTGCCCTTTATTTGTCAATGTGACACCTCAGGCACCAAATGGGACCCATTGATTTTTGTGTGTCAGAAGAAATGGTTATTAATTTTAAAAAATGTTGCTTTCAGGAAAGATATTTTCCTGGCACAGATATTTATAGGGAAGGTAATGTCTGAGTGATCATTTGTGAAAAGGAGAAGGCGGGGCTAGTCTTGCTTAAAATTCGCTGGATTTTTGGTCTATGGTGATGGCAGTGTATCTACCACAATACAAATTTGCAATATGGAATGTTATTCATGGGGAGGAGGGCTTGTTTGTCATCTGAATCCCCTCAGGAAGTAGTTTTTTTCTTTCTCTGTATCTGTAGAGTTAAGACAAGTCCTGATATTCCAAATTGGAGGTTGTTTACTTTTAAGTATTTACACCCTATTATACATAGACTGTATTCAGCTTCTCTATTTTGGTCAACTTAGGCTGATTATAGAATTAACTTTGAGGTAACTGTAACTAATTGACCTCTAATTGATGGACCTGTTACCTGCACATCAGACTGAATTGTTGTAAAGCCACTTGATTAGCTGGAGCCAGTTTTATGTGGCCTATACCTACATGCAAATGAGCAGTAGAGAGGTAAGGTAAAAACATGAATTACCAGTCTTCCATGAAATACCTTATCACCTTCGCTCTAACTATTATCACCAAGAACAATAATTTTAATGTCTATTTCAATTAAACTGATTGCTTATATGTGTTATTTTAAAATCAGAAGTCATTGATTCCCAATCACCTCACTTCTTTAAACATAGAGGATCACATTTAACATTATGGCTGTTAGTTAAGATTATCTCCGAGGGTTTTGCTTCACAGAAAAGTATTAAGAAACCGTAGAGATTACCTAGGCTAACACTCTGATTTGACAGGCAAATTTTTCTGAAAACTGTTTGAATTTAATGTTTAATTCAAAGTTATACAGCTTGTTAGCAGTGGAGCTGAGACCATTTTTACTCTGGAACTCTTCTCACTACTCTGTGATTCTATTTTAAAGCACATTCCACAATTTTATTATGGTGGTCTTCCAGTGGTCAGCAGACCTCACCAAGGAAATTTCTTCATCACATCTTTGTTTGGATTAAACTCACTATTATGATTCTTTAGTGTCTTTTCCGATTGAAAATCTTTGAGAACACAAATCTAAAACTAAACACCAGGAATTCATGACCCTGCAACTAAAACATGTAAAGTTTATGTCATAGTTTAGTTCTTCAATTTCCTTAAGAAAGTATTCCATTTCTCAATTATTTCTAGCCAAGGCCACATATAATAGGTCATATATCTTGCTTCCTTAAAGAGTATTTGTTTGCTATTTTGCTATTCTAAAGTCTGTTTCTACACACTACTAAATGAAAATGGAAGGTAGAGAAAGCCAATTAAATTTGTGATTGATTCATCAACTTGTTGATTTAAGAAGTATTTATGGAGTACTTATCATATGCCAGATACTCTTACAGGATTTGAGGTAGTAGTGGAACAAGGAAAAAAAATCCAGATATGCCTTCTCTTATTAACTTATATTGTAGGGTGGAGAACATCAAATAAACAAATATTTAATAAGTAAGTGATGATCAAAGGTCTGAAGAAATAGCAAGCAAGTATCTGAGGAAAGGGCATTTCGAATTGGAAAATAACAAGGACAAAGATCCTCATGTGGATATAGACCAGAATGTTTGAAAACCAGCAAGGGAAAAACGTGGTTGAAGCAGAGTGAGCTTAAATAAGGGATAATTCGGACAAAGAGTTGTCAGGGGTACCATTATGTGGTACCCTGGAGACTACGGTAAGGAGGAAAGCCAATTTTATGAGGGTCATGGTCTGTTTGCACTGTGGAAAATAGACTGGAAGTAGTTAAGAGTGGAAGCATGAACTAGCAGTAGTCCAAGTAAAAAAAATATGATCACTTAAGCAAGGGTGGTGGCAGGGATATGGTGAGAAGTGATTAAATTTGAGATAAATGTTGAGCCTAAAAAAATTCTAGAAAGATTGAATGTGGGAAGTGAATCAAAGGAAGGAGCTAAGTCTGATTCCAATGTGTATAGAATAAAATGAATATTTCTAGGACAAAGCAGGTTGAGGGTGGAAATTAAGGGCTATCTTTTGGACTTGCTGAGTTTCAGATGCCTATATAGATATATAAGGGAAGATGTCAATTAAGAATTTGGATAAATTTCACAATCCTCAGCATATAGATGATAGTATTTAAAGCCATGAGACTAGATGAGATTATCTAGACAGAGTGGTAGGAGTAGTGTTAGAGACATTGGCAGTAGACAAAATATTAAAATCTCCAATAATGAGCACCAGTGATAGGCCCACACAGTTAACAAGGAAGGGGTTGTAGTTGAGGTAGTCTGAAATAGCAGGCTGAAAGGATCTGTGATAAAGATGTCTTACTATATACTTTAAGAGCCAGAGGCAATGTAGGAGAGAGGAGGGGCAGGAAACAGAAAGAGAGAGAAGGGGAGGACCAAATACACCAGTGTGCGCTAGTGAAAGCTGTGTCTTCAAGAAGAGTCAGGATTTTCCAGAGAAAGTTTATAGAACCATTCAGATAGGAGTTTCAGGTTGTTAGTTTTTTTTCCATTGAAAAAGCAGGACCAATAGCTAATCCAAAAGAAAAGTTCGGGAATATAAATTGCTGTTTTCTGCAGAATGATTATGTTCTTGTTAACAATATTCTTGCTGAGCAATAATCAGTTTATGTCATTTTATCTTATGAAAGATATACTAAAATTGGGCCAAAATTTATTCTGCATATTCATATCATGACAGATCCTCAATGTTGATGACTCAGAGCTAGAATTTATCATTTCCTATAAATACAGATACTAACCAAAAGATGAAAGAGACTGAAATAGACACCGAAACATCGTTACATTGATTTTCACCGAAAATACAATCACATAAACAAGATCTCATTACCCACCTATACTCAAACACTGCGAAAAGCCAAATCATAATCAGAATGTTTCTTTGGTGAATACGTATTCAGAAATATGTGGATTTTAACAAGAAAAGCCTTCTTAGATGAAGGAATATCTTACTGGTTCTTAATATTTGAGTAAAAGACATCTCTGAAAATCTGATGAAGTATTTATGTATTATCTCCTAAAAAGTACATTTATTTATGCATATACAATTGCATATAATTCTATAAAATTGATAACTGTTCGTAACTACTATATCCAGAGCTAAAATTCAGACAGTTTACCCTTCTAGGATCCCACTCTTCATTAAAATCTAGAAGTTACCACTTACATTGTGTTAAAAGAGAAATAAAAGTTTCTATTCCTAGCTAAACTAATGCCCCCTTGCCATGCTAGCTGCCCTAGCCCCACCAACTGGACTCCCTGGAAGGTTCCACAATCCAGCAATTAAAGGGTTAACCCTTGGTAGAACTTTGGCCCCTAAAGGGCTCTGCTCACAATAAACACAGTGTTTATTGTGATTGGTTGATACTTATGCTCTACTGGCTGACCAATATTTGGAACATCATCCCTGTCAATATCCTTGTGCTCTAGGTTAAGATAAGGAAACAAAACTTTATAACACCCTTGGACAAGATTTTTTGAGCACTTTTGACAAAGTTCTCTATTTGCATAGTATTTTCTTAATGTATTACTGAAGAATTTCTGGTACTTCCCCAGCTCCTTATGTGGATTTGTTAGTATTTTGGTTAGTACAGTAAATTAATATTTGCTAATAAAATTAGATGTAACCTGACTTTGCCTGTATGTGTTCAAAGACTATTTCATTGAAATAATCTCTTTGGAAACTAATGACTTTCTCAATGTTCCAGGCACAGGCTGATTTTAAATTCTAATTTCTTTTAAAAACCTGCAAATTCTTACAATATGGGTAAACTTGATATTTTATTTTTAGAGTACTGTCTTATTTAACTTTATAGAATTTTTAGAAAACAATACCTTATTATATGCCCAAATATTAATGATGGGCTTAAGAAATATACAATTGACTATTTTCTTTGTGTTTATAAAGTAAAAGATGAAAAATATGAAGTACTCCTCTTAAAAATGAACTCCCAGTATCATTGATATTTCATGAAGTAAGAGGAAATGGGCATGGGATTCGAAAGAGAAACCATGTTCCTGAATGACCAATGAGTAAATGAATAAATTAATAGGGACATTAAAAAATTTCTTGAAACAAAGGAAAATAGGAATACCACATACCAAAATCTATGAAATACAGCAAAAGGAGTACTAGGGGGGAAGTCAATAGCAATAAACAGCTACATCAGAAAGGTAGCAGGACTTCAAATAAACAACCTAATGAAAGCACCTCAAGGAACTTGAAAAGCAAGAACATACCAAACCCAAAATTAGTAAAAGGAAGGTAAATAACAACTCTCAGAGCAGAAATCAATGAAATTGAGACAAAAAACCCCACAAACCAATGAAAGGAAAAGCTGGATTTTTGAAAAGATAAACAAAATTGGCAAACTTTTAGCTAGACTAAGAAAAAAGAGAAGACTCAAACACAAAAAGTCAAAAACAAAAAGAAGACATACAAACTGAGATCACAGAACTACAAAGAATCATTAGACATTATGAACAACTATACATCAACAAATTGGAAAACCTGGAATAAATGGATCAATTCCTGGATACATATAACCTGCCAAGATTGAACCATGAAAAATAGAAAACTTGGACAAACCGATAATGACTAGCGAGATTGAAGCTGTAATAAGATGTCTTCCATCAAAGAAGAGCCCAGGACCTGATGCCTTCATTGCTGAATTTTACCAAACATTTAAAGAAGAACTAATACCAATTCCATTTAAACTCTTCCAAAAACTTGAAGAGGAAGGAATACTTCCAAACTCATTCTATGAGGCTAGAATTACCCAGGTACCCAAACCAGACAAGGACATATCATAAAAAGAAAATGCCAGGCCAAAATCTGATGAACATAGATGCAAAAATCCTCAACAAAATACTAGCAAACTGAATTCAACAACACATTAAAAAGATCATTTATCATGATCAAGCAGAACTCATCCCAGAGATGCAAAGAAGGTTTAACATACAAAGCTTAGTAAACATGTTACATCACATTAATAGAACCAAGAACAAAAAACCACATGATCATTTCAATAGATTTTGAAACAGCATTTGATAAAATTCAACATCCCTTTATGATAAAAACCCTCAACAAACTGAGTATGAAGGTTCATACCTCAAAATAATAGAGGCCATATATGAAAAACCAACAGCTAACATCATATTGAATGGGGAAAAACTGAATGCCTTTTCTCTAAAGGCTAAAACAGGACAAGGATGCCCACTTTCACAACCTTTATTGAATATAACAATTGAAGTCCTGGGCAGAGCAGTTAGTCCAGAGAAAGAAATTAAAGGCATCCAAATTGGAAAGGAAAAAGTCATATTAGCCTAGTTCACTGACAACATGATCTTATACCCAAAAAAACCTAAAAACACTACTAGAACTGATCAACAAATTCAGTAGACTCACAGGATACAAAATCAACATACAAAAATCAGTAGCATGTATGTACACCAACAGTGAACAGTCTGAAAAATAAAGCAATTTACAATACCTACAAAGAATATAAAAATACCTAGGAATCAATTTAACCAAAAAAGTGAAAGAGCTATACAAGGAAATATATAAAACATTGATGAAATAAATTGAAGTGGACACACATACAAAATGGAAAGGTATTCCATTATGGATTGGAAGAATTATTATTGTTAAAATGACAGTACTGCCTGAAGTAATTTACGGATGTATTACCTTTATCAAAATACCAAAGACATTCTTTATAGAAAAATAATCCTAAGATGTATGTGGAATCACAAAGACTTCGAATAGTCAGAGTGATCCTAAGCCAAAAGAACAAAGCTGAAGTCATCATACTACCCAACTTCAAAATTTACTACAAAGCTGTAGTAACCAAAACAGCATGGTAGTAGTACAAAAACATAGCCATATGGAATAGAATATGGCTGGAACAGAATAGAGAATCCGGATGTACATTCATGCATTTGCAGCTGACTTATTTTTGACAAGGTGCCAATAACACGTATTGGGGAAAGGACAATCTCTTCAATAAATTGTGCTGGGAAAACTGGATAACCATATGCAGAAGAATAAAACTAGTTTTCTATCACTCACCATATACAAAAGTCAAATCAAAATGAATTAAAGACTTAAATGTAAGACCTGAAACTGTGAAACTACTAAAAGAAAACATGGAAATGTTTCATAACATTGGGCTGGGCAAAATTTTTTTATGAGAGGCCCCAACAGCACGGACAACCAAAGCAAAAATGGACAAATGTAATTAAATTAAGTTAAAAATCTTCTGCATGACAAAAGAAACAATCAACAAAGTGAACAGGCAATCCACACAAAAAGAGAAAATATTTCAAACTATCCATCTCACAAGAAATAACCAGAATAAACAAGGAGCTCAAACAACTTGATGGCAAAAAAACAAAAACAAAAACAAAAACAAAAAAAACGGTAATAATCTGAATAAGGAATGGGCAAAAGATTGGATTAGACATTTCTCAAAAAAGAAATAATACAAGTCAGACAAAAAGCATATTAAAAATGCTCAAAATCACTAATCATCAAAGAAATGCAAATCGAAACCAAAATAAGCTCTCATCTTACTGCAGTTAAAATGATTTTTATCAAAAAGACGGAATAATGGGTGCTGGCAAGGATGTGGAGAAAGGGGAACCCCTCATATACTATTGGTGGGAATGTGAATTAATACAGTCACTAAGGAAAGCAGTATGAAGGCTCCAGAAAACACTCAAATATAGAACTACCATTTGATACAGCAAATCTATTACTGTATATAGAAAGAAATCAGTATATTGAAGAGATATATGCGCACCCATATTTATTGCAGCACTATTCACAATAGACAAAATAAGAGCTCAACCTAAGCTCCATCAATGGAAGAGTGAAAAAAGAAAATGTGGTATATATACATAATAGAATAAATAAGAATGACAAATAATGAAATCCATAGAAGGAATGAAATCCTGTCATTTGCAGCAACATAGATAAAACTGGAGGTCTTCATGTTAAGTGAAATAAGCCAAAGATAAAAAGACAAATATTGTATGTTCTTATTCATATGTGGGAACTAAAAGAAAGTGGATCTCATGAACATAGGGAGTAGATCGGTGGTTACCAGAGGCCAGAAAATATAAGAGGTTTGGGAGATGAAAAGAGGTTGATTAATAGGTACAAATATACAGTCAGATTTTAAAAAAGACAGTGTTCTATAGATCAGTAATGTGAATACCATTTAAAGTAATATATTGTACATTTCAAACTAGCTAGAAGGTAATAAAGGGAATGTTTGCAGCATAAAGAAAATACAAATATTCAAAGTGATAGCCCATTTACACTGATTGGATCTTTACCCATTTATGAATATATGAAATTATATGTACCCCTAAAATATGTACATCTATTATACATCAATAAAAATAAATGAAAGGGAAGCCAAAAAGAGTAAATATTATTTGTTAAAATACATTATTCTTAATGAGATGAGAAATGACATGCCTGTATTTTAGTGTATTACACAAAATGAATATCCTTAATTATTAATGAAATCCAAAGGATAAAGTGAAAAATCATGTGTAGAAAGTTGTATTTCTGGAAGTTTTTCAAGTGATTAAATATAGTTACTAATAACTCAGCAAATTAATTCCTAGGTATATATCTAAGAGAAAGGAAAATATACAGCTGCACAAAAATTTCTACCCAAATGTTTTTGGCAACATTATTCATGATTGCCAAAAGATAAAAACAACCCAACGGTTCATTGATAAAGTAATGGGTAAACACAAAGTTGATATGCCCATACAATAAAATGTTATCTTCTCCTAAAAAGGGACAAAGTATAGATATATACTACAAAGTGGGTGAAACCTGAAAACACTGTGCTAAATGAGAAAAAAAAAAACAGTAAAAAGAATCACATACTATTCTATTTTTATGAAATGTCCAAAGTCTATAGAGACAAAAGGTAGATTAGTGGAACGTGATGGACTGGAGTGTTTAGGGAATTGATGCCTAAAGGCTACATGATTTCTTTTAGTGGTAATGAAAAATGTTCTAAATTGGTTGTGGTGATGGTAGCACATATTTGTGAATATACTAAAAACCATTGCACTGTACACTTAACTGAGTGAATTATATGTGAATTATATCTCAGTAAAGCTGTTGTTTTAAAAATAAACTAGAGCAGATTGGTTTGCTCTTCTACTGCACTCCACTGCCTTATGCTCAAGCACTGAAGTTTTACCTACCATTATTTTTGTACCACAAGTGCAAATGGCAACACAGTGAAAAAATAATAATTTTATATTGTGATGAAAATGGTTTTGGCCTCATGGATCACCTGAAAAGCTTTCAGAGATCTCCAGGCACCTTCAGACCACATTGTTTAAGGGAATAAAGGTGTTATATTGAGCAAAACTCACATTTGCCGTACCACACTCCCCCTGGAGAGAGCTTAGTAAGCAAGGTTTCATTTGGACCTCATTCAAGGGTTTTGAATCTTTCCAGGAGCCAAATGCCATCTTTATAAATTGTTTTTACCTATAGTATAGTTGAGTGTCATGGATCCCAAGAGAGGAAGACAAACATATCTCTGGTGTATTTCATTTTCAGAGTAGAATTGCACCAGTAACCATAAATATTTGTTGTGAATGGATCCATAACCCCTTACAAATTACTCTGGTTGCATTTCTGATTGCTTTGTTACAGGCAATAAACCCTGCCAGACAGCATACCTCTGATGCCTTTTAATCAAATAACAGAATCCTAAAAAGGTCAGAACTGTAACTTGTAAAAGCACTTTTCACTAGCTGTCCCAAAAGGAATGAAAGATCAAAATGTGAGTGATTCCCTAAGCAGAAATGCCATCCAAACATGAGAATCAAAAACACATTGCTTTAAAGTGAGACAGCATGGACAATGAGTTAGAAAAAGACAAATAAATTTCTCCTGGGCCTTGGATCGCTTTCTTCCATTTTCTCTCTTTCATCTAGGTTTAAGAAATTAATTTATCTTCATAGATTTAAGAAATTTGATCCTAACATAAACAAATCAAAGAAACCATTGTGCCACCAATCAGTTTACTACAATAATTTGGCCCATGCCATATGGAATTTATTTACTTTTGCCACTAATTTCCCCCAGGATAGTTATAACTCTCTGATCATTTAGTGCATGAAATTTGATCTGGGAGGTAGATTCAAAGATAGGATGGTACATTTGCTTGATCTTGAGATCTGGAGCAGTTGCCAAGGCATGTAATTTTATTGGTGCACTTGTTCTCTTTATCAGCCAGATTCTCCACTGAAATACAGTCTGTTACTGGACATTTATTTGTTCTTTGACTCCTTATATATAATTTGAGCAGTGATTGTCTAAGAAAATCTAAAGAGAAAACAGGTAACAAATAAAAGTGATCATTAATTTAATGGCCACAAAGAATGAATGGAAATATTTTAAAGGCACATTTATCGCACTTACAGCAATATTTGTAACTAGAAAGTAAAGGAGAAATACAGGCATGGCATGAACTTCCAAAGGTAACTATTTTTGTTACTCTGCTTTTTATTCAAAACTGTACATCTAAATTGTCATGTTTCTCCAAGGCTTGATATGAAAATAATCACTTCCCTGATCCCAACATTTCCCATTTCCCGAAGCAATTACTTTCAGTTTTTTCATTTGATTTATTTGATATTTACCTTTGA
This sequence comes from Cacajao melanocephalus, assembly GCA_963573385.1. Lineage (NCBI taxonomy): Eukaryota > Metazoa > Chordata > Mammalia > Primates > Pitheciidae > Cacajao > Cacajao melanocephalus. The sequence continues at coordinate 23,578 of CAUYLG010003763.1, forward strand.
ATTTCTGAATAACATGCATGTATTGATACTTCTGGATTTATTGGTTTTAAGCATTACCTATTTAATCCAACTATGGACAATGAGAATTTAGCTTTCTTTTAGCACTTTACTCCCTGACTCCAAGATGTTTATTTCCTGCCCATGGCCCATATACTCTTGGTGTTGTTATATAATAATTCACTAAATATTTATAATAATATTCAGTGTTTAGATAGGTAAACTGCATACCTGGATGAGCCTTGTAATATAATATGATTACTTATCTTTCCTGTGCAATATCCTTTGCCTTCCCAGAGTTAATAATTGCTTGCCTAGTTTTTGATGTAATCAACACTAACCTAATTTGCTGTCAGTATATTAAAACAAAACTTTATTGTATTGGGCAAAATGTCTCTCCTAAAACCTTTATGTCTGCTCCTGTCTGAATTGATTGATTTCTAGACATGCTGTACAGCTGTTATTTGGACATTTCCTTTCACTATCAGCCTAGTGATTCCCTTAGCCTATCTTTGGTAGATTCTCTTCTTCCTGAATCCTATATTATTATTAGTAACTTTTAGTTTACTTTCACATTTTGGTAGAGCATATCTTTCAATATTTTTCTGAAAATTCATTCATGGGAAATACATGTTTAGAGCTTTTACAGGACTCAAAACATTCTTGTTATCTACCATAATTAAGAGTTTGTCTTGGGCAAGAATGTTCTAGATTAAAAATCATTTTTATTTTCACAGAATTTTGGAGGCAATTCTAAATTTTCATAATTTTGAGGATTACTCTGGAGAAGTCCAATGATATTTTGAAGCTTGATCCTTGTGTGATAATTCTTTTCCCGTTTCTCTAAAACCTTACATAATCTCTTCTCTCCAGTATTCTGAAATTTCACAATAATGAGCCTTTGTGTCTTCTAATTATATCCACTCTGCTGAGAAATTTTTAGGTCTATGCTTGCTTTTCATTTTGGATTTTTGTTGTTAGTATGTCATTGATGATTTCTTTGTCTTCATTTTTCTTTTTTTATAATTGTACATATTTAGGGGGCACATGTAAAATTTTGATACATACAATGTATAATGATGAAATATGGATATTTAGGAGACCCAAACGTCAAACGTTTGTCATTTTTTAAATTATCTTTTAAGTTCCAGGGTACATGAGTAGGTTGATTATATAAGTAAACTTGTTTCATGGGGATTTGTTGTACGCATTATTTCGTTACCCAGGTATTTAGCCCAGTACGCATTAGTTATTCTCCCTGATCCTCTCCCTTCTCCCACCCTCCAATCTTCCTCCACTGGGCCTCAGTGTCTATTTTTCCCCTCTATGTGTACATGTGTTCTGATCATTTAGCTCCCACTTATAAGTGAAAACATGAGGTATTTGGTTTTCTGTTCCTATGTTAGCTTGCTAAAGATAATGGTCTCTAGCTCTATCCATGCTCTTGCAAAGAATGTGATCGCATTCTTTTAATTGGGCTGCATAGTCTTTCATGGTGTATATGTACCACATTTTCTTTATCCAATTTACCACTGATGGACATTTAGGTTGACTTTGTCTTTGTTGTTGTGAATAATGCTGCAATGAACACACACAGGCATGTGTCTTTATGATAGAATGATTTATATTCCTTAGGGTATATACCCAGTAATGGGATTGCTGGGTCAAATGTTAGTTACATTTTCAGATCTTTGAGGAATCACCAGCATCTTCCACAATGGTTGAACTAATTTATACTCCCACCAACAGTGTATAAGCATTCCCTTTTCTCCACAACCTTACCAGCATCTGTTATTTTTTGACTTTTTAATGATAGCCATTCTGACTAGTGTGAGATAGTATCTCATTGTGGTTTTAATTTGCATATCTCTAATGATCAGTGATGTTCAGCTTTTTTCCATATGCTGGTTTGAAACATGGATGTCTTCTTTTAAAAAGTATGTGTTCATGTCCTTTGCTCACTTTTTAATGGGGTTGTTTTTATTCTTGTAGATTTGTTTAAATTCCTTATAATGCTGGATGTTTGACATTTGTCAGACACGTAGTTTGCAAAGATTTTCTCCCATTCTGTGGGTTCTCTGCTTACTCTGTTGATAGTTTCTTTTGCTGTGCAAAAGCTCTTTAGTTTAACTATATCCCATGTCTCAACCTTTACTTTTGTTGCAGTTGCTTTTGGCATCTTTGCTATGACATCTTTGCCCATGCCTATGTCCAGAATGGTATTGCCTAGGTTGTCTTCCAGGATTTTTATAGTTTTGAGTTTTACATTTAAGTCTTTAAACCATCTTGAGCTCATTTTTGTATTAATATGTAGTGTAAGGAAGGGGTTAATTTTTATCTTCTGCATATGGCTAGCCAGTTATCCCATCAGCATTTATTTACTAGAGAATCCCTCCCCCATTGATTGTTTTTTCAGGTTTGTCAAAGAACAGATGGTTGTAGATGTGCAGTGTTTTTTCCAAGTTCTCTATTCTGTTCCATTGGTCTATGTATCTATTTTTGTACCAGTACCATGCTATTTTGTTCACAGTAGCCCTGTAGTATAGTTTGAAGTCAAATAGTGTGATGTCTCTTGCTTTATTCTTTTTGCTTAGTAGGATTGCCTTGGCTATTTGGGCTCTTTTTTGGTTCCATATTAATTTTAAAATAGTCTGAGAGAGTGGTTGGTATGATTTCAGTTCTTTTGCATTTGTGGAGTATTGTTTCATGTCAGATTGTGTGGTTGATTGTAGACTATGTGCCATGTGGCAGTGAGAAGAATGTGTATTCTGTTGTTTTGGGGTGGAGAGTTCTGTAGATGTACATCAGGTCCATTTGGTCCAGTGCTGAGTTCAGGTCCTGAATATCTTTGTTAATTTTCCATCTGAATGTTCTGTCTAATATTGTCATTGGGATGTTGAAGTCTCTCACTGTTACTGTGTGGGAGTCTAAGTCTCTTTGAAGGCCTCTAAGAACTTGCTTTATGAATCTGGGTGTTGCTGTGTTGGGTACATATATATTTAAAATAGCTGAATTGAACTGTTTACCATTATATAATGTTCATTTTTTGTCTTTTAAATCCTTGTCGGTTTAAAGTTTATTTTGTCTGAAATTAGGACTGCAACTCCTATTTTTCTGCTTTCCATTCGCTTGGCAATTTTTTTTCTATCCCTTTATTTTGAGCTTATGGGTTTCATGGCATGTGAAATGGGTCTTTTGAAGACGACTTACAATGGACTCTTCTTTATCCAGCTTTCCACCCTGTGCATTTTAATTGGGGTCATTTATCCCATTTAAATTTAACATTAGTATTGATAGGAGTGGATTTGATCCTATCATCATGTTGTTAGCTGTTTACTCTGCTGGCTAGTTTGTGTAGTTGCTTTATAGTGTTACTGGTCTGTGTACTTCAGTGAGTTTTTGTAGTGACTAGTAATGATCTTTACTTTTCATATTTAGTGTTTCCTTCAGGAGGTCTTGTAAGACATGTGCCAGCAAATTTCCTCAGCATTTGCTTGTCTGAAAAGGATCTTATTTCCCCTTTGCTTATGAAGCTTAGTTTGGCTGGATATGAAATTCTTGATTGGAATTGCTTTTCTTTAAGAACGTTGGATATAATCCCCTATCTCTTCTGGTTTGTAGGGTTTCTGCTGAGAGATCTGCTATTTGTCTGGTGGACCTCCCTTTGTAGGTGACCTCTCCTTTCTCTGTAGCTATCTTTAATGTTTTTTGTTTCTTTCTGACCTTGGAGAATCTGGGGATTGTGTATGTTGGGGATGATCTTCTTGTGAAGTATTTTACTGGGGTTCTTTGCATTTCCTGAATTTCAACATTGGGCTCTCTAGCTAGGTTGGGGAAGTCCTCATGGATGAGATCCTGAAATTGTTTTCCAAGTTGCTTTTATTCTCCTCATTTTCTTCAGGGACATCAGTGAGTCATAGATTTGATCTATTTAGATAAAACTTATTTCTTTTGTTCATTCCTTTCCTTTGTTTTTTCTCTGTTTTTGGTCTTATTTCAGAAAGCCAGTCTTCAAGCTCTGAGATGTTTTCCTCAGTTTGATCTGTTCTGCTATTAATACTTGTGATTACATTATGAAATTCTTGAATTGTGCAGCTTTATCCAGGTCAGTTACATTCTTTTCTATACTGGCTACTTTGTCAGTTCTCGGATCATTTTATTGTGATTCTTAGCTCCCTTATCTTGCATGTCTCCTACATCTCACTGATCTTGGTTCCTATCCATATTCTGAATTCTCTTTCTGTAATTTCAGCTATCTCAGCATGGTTCAGAACCCTTGCTGGAAAGGTAATGCGGTCATTTGAAGGAAAGAAGGCATTCTGGCTTTTTCAGTTGTCAGAGTTCTTATGTTGGTTCTTTTCATCTTTGTGGACTGATGTTCTTTCAATCTTTGAAGTTGCTCTCCTTTGGATTTTTTTTTCTTCTATTTGATGACCTTGATGGTTTGATTGTAGTATAAGGTGGGTTCATTTCTAGAAGATTTTAGGAGGCCAAGGCTCAGCTGTCAACTTCTGGACTGCATGCTTTAACTCTGGGGGCCTTGTATTGGGCCTTGACTTTGTTCTTTGTCTCCTTGACATTAGGAATCCACTGCACTAAGGGGTACAAGGTGCTCCCAAACCGCTGGCCACTACACTCCAGTGGGTGGTACCAGCCAAAGCATTTCACAGAGCAGTGGCAGCAAGATCTGTCCTCATTTGGACATGCCAGTGGCAGTGGCAATGTGATGGGGTTCATGTGAGTTGGTTGCAGCAGGGTGCTAGCAGATGCCAGGGTGTCTTTCTCTGTGTAGGCATTCACGGCAGTGGCAGAAACAACACAGCTCAGGGGAGTGGGGGCCCCTTTTGGTGACTCTGTCTGTGGTTGCACTGGTGGTGGTGGTAGCATGGCAGCAGTGTTTCCATTTTTCTTTGCTTCTCCTTCCATATTTGGATGGTGAACTTCTTAGAATGGTCTTCAAATTTCCTTGTTTATTTATTTTATTTTCTTTTATAATTTTTTTTCTGGCCAATTTCCTTGACTTTACTTTCAAATCCTCCTATTGAATTTTTATTTCTTAGAACAATATTTCTCAGAAATTGATATTTTAAAATGAGACTTTACTCTTATTTTCTGTTCTTTTATCTCTGAGGATAGTGATTTTATTTTATTTATTTCTCTATATCATCTATAAATATCTCCTATTATTTTTTTCTGTTGTTTTACTTTGGTCTCTAAATTTCAAATCAGATATTTTCCTCAAATGCCTGGTGCTCCTTGATTATCCAATCCTATTTAAGAGCATAACGCTTAAAAGATCATTTAAGATTCTATGCATGTGATTGTCATTAATTAAGGCAAGGCATAGGCATTGAGAAGCTGCCAGCTTTTCCTTTCTCCCTCTTGGAGCTCTGGGCTAATGTGTAAAGGGCTGGACTACTATGCTGGAGAGAGAGAGAGAGAGAGAAGTGGGAGGAGAGATGTCTAGCTAGAGTCCAGCTGTTCCAGCCTTCCAGCTAAGAGGCCAGATGTGTAAATGAAGCCATCATGGCTTTCAAACTCCAGTCAAGCCTTTACAGAAGAGACTCCAAGTAATACATGCAGAAAAATCACCCAGCTAATCCCAGACTAGATTGCAGAGTCTGAGCAAATGTGATAGTGTACGCTACAATGTTTCGGAGTAGCTTGTGTGCTGAATGGAAGACATCAATGGAGAAAACATGAATACAGAGTGAAAATCACTGAAACAATAAAAAGTGAAGGAAGAAGCATTCAAAGCTTAGGAAAAGAGGAAAAGTATTAAATAGTTGTCTAGCAAAGAGGCTATTGAAATGCTCCATGGAAAAAATTAAAAGGACTGAACCAAGGCAACAATGCTGAAACAGGGAGTAATGAAAAACATTTGTGAGGTGGAATTTGTGACTGACTAGATTCAGAGGCAAAGGCAAGATGGAGGAATACTGGATTATGTACAAGTTTCTGATTTATCCAAATAAGTGGGAGATATTATTATTCCTTGGGTTGGATCAGGTAAACTCATTAGTTCAGCTTGGAAAATCTTGAATTCCATGTGCGTTTTAAAACTTAGTACAATCATATCTGGTAGCTGGGAAATAAAATATTGCTTACAATGAAGTCATTTTCAGTGTGACAACTGTATAAATGACTATGCAATAATCCAGACATTGCTAAGAGAACATTTTGGTCCTTTCACAGGGTTAGTACTATTTCTCTTGGAAAAAAATGTAGAAAGCAAGGAAGGTAAGTACAGAGAGACGTCTGTCTTTAAGTCTAGAAGAATGGCTTAAAAGGAAAGACCTCCCAGTCTGAGGGCTTCATTGTTGCTGTAAGCATGAATAGAGTAAGCTTGTCAATCTGCGTCTAGTTTTTCTTGACTGGGGAAAAGATTTATAGAATAAGACAGAGTTTTGTGCAGGGCAGCACTGGCTATTATAATAAAAAATATTATAAGATTTTAGTATCTTCTTTGATTCATTTTAGCCATATGTTTTTCATCTGATCTTCCCCAAATTCAGCATCATAAATATTGTTTGGATGAAAATCTCTGTTCTGCTGTTTACATTATTCCTCTGGAACTTCCTCCTTCCTTCTTTCCTGCTAGAGATCCAGTAGTATAGTTGCACTTTGATAGGTGTCAGGATCTCCCTCTTGCAGTTTGGCAGTGTAACTTGGATTGAGGATACATCTTCTCACTCCCTAGAGTGAGCTATTTATTTCACAACTGTCCTGTGCCTAGTAGATATGGTGGGCCCAGTGTGCCTCCGCAGAGATTGTAAACACCCTTTCCCTAAGCTTTACTGAGGGGAGAGGAGCAATACCTTAATTTGTACACATATTTATATATCTTGGAAGCTTGGATCACTACACAGAGAACCGTAAATTTAGTGAAAACAAAAACCAAAAACTTCTCATAATTCTGGAACTTAAAAATATTTTAATGTTGAATTTGGGTATGTTGAGAAAATATATAAATAATGATGGTCACTGAGCTTCCCGGTGGACTGTGACAGCTTTTTCACCAACAAATGGACCAGTCTACAACTTTGATTCTGCATTGACAACTCAGCCTACTAACTAACATCAGTGTGCTCTGTTAGAAGCAAAAATGTAAGGCTTAAAAATATTTACACACCGTCGGTAACTCTTTCATGCTATAAATGTAAAAATAATTGCACATTTTGTGGTGCTTTTTTTCCTACTTCTTCATTGGCAAGAATGAGAATTAGGTGAGGAACTTTTAACATCAGTCAGCATGTACTAATGACCTTATTCTTTGCCAAGATTATTGGAGACAAATCAAATCCATCTGCATGGTTAAATAAAAGATGATAGATGAATAAATATAAAATCTCAAATAAAATAGAGGGTAAAAAAATCTTTGCCATTTCAAAGATATACACAGATTCATCTTTCTATTGGCAAGATCACCTGTACAAATTTTACATTTTAGGGGATTTTTTCTCCACTCAGTCTGACAATATACCATGTGGTGCTGACACTGAGATAATTATGTTTGTAACATCTTTTGGTCTTTCAGGATGCCAAGTTATTTTCTCTGTCAATATATTATTTGATATTCTTCTGGGCCAAATTCATCAAGAAAAAGAAAGGGCAGAGAGGTTTCTCTTTCTTCTAGCTTTATCTAACACGTATAATTTCTGTTTACCACCAGATGAAAGTAGCCAGAATTAAGGATAGTTCCAGTGATGAATTGTTGAATTTCAATATTTATAATAACTGGACCACAATTTGTGGAGGGAATAACACTGTTTATTATTTGGAAGTCTCAATTTTCTGCAAATACTGACATTTTGTTATTTAAAATGACTATTCATCCTTGTTTTGAAGCCAGAACTTCTATTCAACCTAATTACTTTCTTTGCAGCTTTAAATTGAATATAACTTCAGAATTCTGGCAGCTTCTTTTATGACCTTCTTGGTTAAGGTTCAGTTACAAGTAGAGGATCTATTTATCTGAATTTTAATTTTAATGAATAAGAATGCCATTTATTTGTGCATACTTGATAAATATGAAATATCTTGGCTTTATGTCATTGATTAATCCTGCTCATTGCTTGTAAATATAAAATATAAAAAATATGCTGCATGTACAATATACATTTTAGCATAAATAGAATTTTATCAAAGAAACACACCTTCTGGGTAATTCTTATTTTTACTGAGCTACTAGAACCTTTTGGTACTCTAGTCCTTTTATAATTCTGGAAGCCAAATGGAAATTGTAAACCATCCTGAAGAATAAGGGAAGAGTTACAGAAGGAAAGAGAAGCAAGAGGAAACTGCATTGTGTTCTTTCATCCAAGTTTAAAGAGGGTATCAGTGACATGAAAGTCATAGGTTGTGAGTCTGTAACATGAGCTAGACTCATAGACATGGGTTATTGTGGTCATGGCTGACTGGAGATATAAAGTGAAGAGATGCAGGAACAATCAGGAACTGTGGGCAGTGATGCTTAAGAAGAAAAATGTTTGTTCATTTAGCTCCAAGATTTCCTGGCTGTGTTTATGTTACGTGTGAGGACTCACCCTAGGTAAAGGGAACTTTCCTTTGTAACTTCATTAAGTATACACATTTTTGTTAAAAGTAAATGTAAAAAGAAATCCCAGGAAGGCATTTTCTGAACAGAGAAAATGGTGTCTATGAAAGTCTCATGTTCCAGCTGAAGAGAAAGAGCAGCAAAGATGGGAAATGAAGACTATGGGTTTACTACACTGGGATTACACAGGTTCTCTTCAAGGTCTATTTGTACTTTACCAACTTAATGTTTAATATAATAATTTCTGTTAATTAAAGCCTTAATAACATTGTGTGAAGAATGTTTGATATAAATAATGGGTAAGAAGATAAAGGACCATGACTCTGATCGTCTGGGGAAAGTCCATTTAGATTGTTGAGGATGATGATGTCTGCCTTTTTGGGAAGGGAATTTCTGGATTTTCTCCACTTCCCATTGATTTGCTTTGGGGAGTCACTTGTATCTTTCCAACCCAGGATGGAGTACAGTGGTGGGATCTTGGCTCACTGTAATCTCCGTCTCCCGGGTTCAAGCGATTCTCCTGCCTCAGCCTCCTGAGTAGCTGATTACAGGCACCTGCCACCACACCTGGTTAATTTTTGTAATTTCAGTAGAGACAGGGTTTTACCATATTGGCCAGGCTGGTCTCTAACTCATGACCTCAGGTGATCTGTCCACCTCAGCCTTCCAAAATGCTGGAATTACAGGTGTGAGCCACCATGCCCAGTCATTGACCAGAATTTAAAATTTTAAACAGTGGGATACACCAGACCATTGAATGACAGGCAAGGCTGGACATTTAGGACAACTGATAGTTGTAGAACAACTGATAGGCAGAGTCTAGGAAACAGGGTTTTTAAAAAACAGGTTCATATTCAGGAGGCCATTTTTGGATAGAAAAACAAATTAATGAGTTTGGAAAACAGATGTAATTTTAGCAGATCAATCCAAAAGAAAAAAACAAATGAGATGGAACTGAAATGGCTAAAGATTTTCTAAAATTGGTGCCTTCCCTTTATCAGTGTAGAATTGTTGCAGAGCAACAGTGGCCCTGCCAGAGACCGTACTTCGCAGCTTCCTTGCACCTAGATATGGCCATGTAACCAGTTCTTAGCAATGAATATGACCATAAGTGATAAATGTCACTTCCATGCCAAACTAGAGAAGTAGGTGGGGTTTTTTGTTGTTGTAGTTAGAAATAGTATCTTGCTATGTTGCCCAGGCTGGTCTTGAACTCTTGGGCTCGTGTGACCCTCCTGTCTTGGCCTCCCAAAGGGCTGGGATTATAGACATAAGCCACTGTACCTGATCCTGGTGAGTTTTAAGAGGTTTGATTACCACAGTTAGATTGGTTTAGGAGGGGAGATCAAATCATCTCAATATATAGTTAAATTTTTACTGAGAAAGCAATGTGTAAAAGATTTGGTCAATTATAAATATCAAAGACCATTTAGTTGCTGAGATAGTGGGCAAAGAGCTTAAATGTGATCATGGCAAACATGGAAAACAAATTTCCTTTAGGCCTTTGGTATAAATTACAATTTAGAACATTGTATGAGGGCGAGAACACTTGGTGAGCATGCCTCCATGGATTATATGTCTTAGTTGTTCCAAGGAATTGAATCATATTGTTAGTGATAAAAAATCAATTTTCTCATAATTAATTAGATTTTATGAATTCTCTGATGTCTTAATGATCAAATTAAGTTTAACATCACAGGAGTCATTGGTTCTTGTATTAGAATTACACTTGCTTAGTCTTCTCTAGAGAATCCCAAAGAGCCTTAGTCTCACCACTGACCTTGCTGTAGAGAAATAATTATTACTGGGAGCATAACTTCAACTTTTAGAACATCCTACTGCAGTCTGTATTAGAAATAAGTGTTATATTGTTTGAAATTTACATTTCTATTAGACATGACTTTGTTCCTTGGTTATAAAAGGCAATTATGTAGGTAGAAAGTGATATTGAAGATAAGTTTAAAGAGACATGACAGAAGTTCAACAAAGCCATATATTTTGAGACAAGGGTACTTATTATCTCTTTAAAAGTAGAGACATTGTCTCCTACTATACTTCCTGTGTAAGGAAATTAACATCTAATATTCTAATGAGATCACAAATAAGGAGATAATTATACAGGAATGAATAGGGAGTGACTAGGTCTATATTATGTTACAGAAATGAATCTGAATAGATTAACATGTGATAAGTTCAACTTTCAACTAAAATGTAGGTGATATATTTATGCCAGTTGATGTAAGCAATGACTTGAGGTTATTTATATTATCTGAACCAAAAGATTTCATTTCCTAAAATTCCCAGATCAGTGAGACAAAGGATATTTTTTAATCTGGAATATTAAATAGCAATACAAAGAGCACTACAAGAGATATGGTAAGGCCATGTGTATTTAATATTGAAAGATAGTAAATACTGTGAGTTCAGAGGAGGCTACTGTGGTCTGGGAATGTTTCATAAATAAGAAAGACTTATAATACAAGTTATAGTTCAGGTACTGGCTTATACACTCTTACATACAAGAGGCTTTGGGTAGGCAGACAAAATGTTCCACACGAGAAAATAAAATACGAGAACAAAAGTAAGGTATTTTGAAATGTGTTTGCGTGGCAACAAGCAAAGAGATTAATTATGAAGTTTTAGTGGGAGATGAGGTTGGGAATATAAATGGGAGACAGATTGCAAAGGATCTTAATTATCAGCTTAGAAAATTTATACTTTATTCTAAGGGCAGTTAGAGACACTGAAGATTTTTGAAGCAGAGAATGATCTTGAAGTAAGGCATACAGCAGAGGTATGCAAATGAATTGCCCGTGGAAGAGGCTGGAAGGAGTTGGACTTTGAAGTAACAAACTGTAAGATGATACGATCATGTGAGTGAGGAAAGCACTGGAAGAGATGAGAAAAAAACGCTAAATAGGAGAGACAGCTTATCTAGGACAGTATCAGAAGGCTTGGATCAGAACATGTAAAGCCTTAAATGGAACTGAACTTGTAGGTTATGACAAAGATTCTCTGTATGACCAAAATTTAGTTAGGCTTCTGAACTTTCTCCTAGGCCCATTTCTGCACTGTAAAACCCATTTTTACAAGGGACACTGTTTGTTTTTCAAAGAACACGGTTAAGTCAGTTTACCAAGAACTCCCGGGCCTTTATATCTGATCACTCTTGATACCTGACCAGGTTCCTCATCCTCTGCAGTCCCTCAGGTGATGCTTGATCACCCTGGCCTGTCTTCAGAACAAATCCTACTAGGTTAGTTTAGTCAGAATTTCCCTTGCCCTTGATGTTTCCTTGGAGCAATGTTACATCTTCTGTTCTCCCGACCCCTACACTCCTTGGCTGTAAATTCTCACTTGCCCGTGCTGTATTCAGAGTTGAGTGCAATCTCTGCCTTCCCTCTCCCACCCATGCCCCAGCAAAATCCCACTTTCAGTGGTTCCTACACCTATGGTGATGGTCCTGAAAAATACCTTCCTGATCATGCTTTGACAAATATTACTGAATAATTCTTCTTAACAGCTACTAAAATGTTTCAATGACAGGGAAGGAAAAGATCAGAGCTACCCTGTGAGCCAGTTGATCCAGTGATTACCAAAAGTAGGATGAGTGGAATTAGTGATAGCTGAGAGGTAAAGGAACCAGTTAAGAGGGCAATTAAGTAGTCAAATATTAAAGTCATAGGGAAGAACTTGAATAGTTTTAGTAGGAATACAAACAACAAAATATATTTGAGAGAAAACCTGGTAAGTTGGTTGGATATTTGATAAAAGAGTTAAGAGCAATCAGTGAATGTATTAGGGTGTGATTCTCTACTAAATTACATTAGAATTAGTTGGACATTAAACAAATGAATACCCTACTGCTATTGTTTGAATGTTTGTTTCCTTTCAAAATTCATGTTAAAACTTAATCACCATTGCGTTGTTATTAAGAGGTGGGAAAGAGGTTTGGAAAGCGATGAAGTCACGAAGGCTTTGTCCTAGATATGAGATTAATGCCCTTACAAAAGAGGCTTCAGAGAACTGCCTGGTCCTTCCGTCTCTGTTGCCCTGTGAGATCACAACATTTGCTCCTTTTCTGCTCCTCTTTTAAGTAAAGATGCAGCAGGAAGGCACCATGTTGGAAGCAGACAGAACCCTTAACAGATTCTGAATTGACTAATGCTTCAGGACTGTGAGAAATAAATTTCCTTTGTTTATAAATTATCTAGTTTAAGGTATTTTGGTACAGCAGCAGGAATAGACTGTCAGTGAATGAGTCAGAATCTCTAGGAGCGTAGCTCTGGGGATGTGAATGGAAAACAAACTGAAGAAGACTCTTTGGCATACACTTAGGCTTGAAAACTGGCTTAAAATAAATAACATTGATTTGGAAGTCAATGAGGTCTAGGCTTATACTCTGTGTTGCTTAACAGTTATTTTTTATTATGTGCTGGTTAAATTCTCCCAAGTCTCAGCCTTCTTATCTATACAATGAGGATAAGTTAAATTCAACTAATGGAGTAACTGTAATATTAAATAACATATGGAGAGATTTAATCCATGCTAAGAACATAATAGATTCTTATAAATTGTGGCCATTATCATATAAAAATAAAACTGTTCTACGTGAGCAGGTATAAAGAGGTTTTAATTTTAGATAAATGTTAGATCAAAACTTTTAAAAAGTCTTTCTTAGGACTATCTTATTTAAGCCAACACTTTTTTTTTTTAAGTACTGGTAGGTATAGAAAAAAGTTACAAAATCCCATTGCTCATGTATCTAAAATTAGGGAAGTGTTTGCCAACCAGTGAGTTAAAGAATCATGTGGTTTCTTGAGGGATTTATAGCCTTAAAATAGACATTTGATATTAGAGGCTAAGTTTTCCATTCCTGAACACACATTAACATACTAGAAGGAAGATGTATAGTTGTGGTGGAGATGCTGATGAAAAGCAAAATAGAAAACCCCTACCTGTTAGCAGCAGTGAATCCACCAGGTCTGCAGCTAACAATTCTTGCCTCCTCAGAGGAAAGAATTTGGCTGAGGGGCATAGTACAGGGTGAGAGGCTAAGGCAAGTTTTAGAGCAGCAGTGAAAATTTATTTAAAAGTTTTAGAGCAGGAACAAAAAGGAAGTAAAATATACTTGGAAAAGGGCCAAGTGGACATCTTGAGAGATCTGAGTGCAGTGTTCAGCCCTTCACTTGGGGTTTCATACGTTGGCATGATTCTGGGGTTTGCGTTTCTTCTCCCCTGATTCTTCCCTTGGGGTAGGCTGTCCACATATACAGTGACCTGCCAGCACTTGGGAGGGGCAGCATGTGTACTGTGTTTACTGAGGCTGTGTGTGTGCTCATTTGAGGCATTTTCCTCTTACCAGTCAAGTGTTTCTAGAGGAAGGTCATATACCAGTTAAAGTCCATTGTTTTGCCTGTTAGTGCACATGCTTGGGTCCACTTGCCCCACTCTTGAGATCTTAGGAAGCTGCTAACTACCAGATTCAGGTGTTTTCTATCTATTAGAATATTGCCTTTTCTCTGGCATTGACTGCTACCAATTATTATTTCAGAGAGACAGTATAACAACCAGCTGATCATTACCTGATGGTCCCCTGGCCTTCCTGGGTGGTAGGGTGGCTTTCTTGCCCTGTTTATGTCTGCCTAGCTACCTACTCTAACACACCTAAGCATTCAAATCTTCTCAGTTAGCAGATAAGATAGAGTTGGCCATTTCTGATGTGGCTTTGTTAGCGTATAAATCCTTGCCTATTCATCACAGACCAAGGTTAGAGGGCAAAACAATCTATTCTTATAGAGAAAGCTTTCAGGTCCTTTACGTTTCCTTTTGGCCACTTTCCTTGACTTAAGTAAATCAGATCACACCACAAATCATCAGTGGATTCCAAGAAAAAGTGCAATTGGGATGCCTCAAGACTCTTCAGAGCTCTCCTAGAAGTCCAGAGACAACACGACACCAGTCATGCAACACGCTCTGGTGAGAACAGCAAGAAAGAGCCTCCCGAACTTCCCCAGGCAATATTAGGGCCAAGAAAGGAGAGCAAGGCAACACGGAAAACTCCATGAAATATCTGAACAGATGGTACAGTGCTATGGTTTGAATGTTTGTCTCTTCCAGAGCCCATTTGAAATTTAATGGGCATTGTAACAATATTAAGAGGTGGTACCTAATAGGCTGGGTTTAAGTCATGGGGGCTGTGCCTTTATGAATGCATTGATACCAGCATAAAGCCAACTTGCAGCAGTGGGTTTGCCCTTCCATCTTCTGCCATGTGAGGATACAGTAAGAAGGCCTCATCAGATCCCAGTCCTTGATCTTAGATTTCCCAGACTACAGAACTGTGAGAAATAATTTTTTTTATAAACTACCCAGTCCCACATACTCAGTGATAGCAGCACCAAAGAGACTAAGACAGGCAGTACATTAATCAGCTCTGGCTGTTACAACAAAATACAACAGACTTAATAGATTAAAGAGAAACTTAAGGTTTTGTAGTTCTAGGGGCTGGAAAGTCCAAGACTAAGATGCTTGCCTGTTTCCTCATGAGGGCTTTCTTCCTGGCAAGCAGATAGCTATCATTGTGTCCTATGATGGCTTTTCCCTGGAGTGTACATGCAGAGAGAGAGAGAGAGGGAGAGACAGGCAGAGAGAGATTTTTGTTTCTTTCTTTCTTTTCTTATAAGATCACTAATTTCTTCTCAAGTCTACCCTCAGAACCTACACTAACTCTATTTACCTTTCAAAGACCCCATCTTGATAACATTGGGCTTCAATACGTGAATTTTGGGAGGATACAAACATTTAGTTTGTAACAGGCAAAAATCAGGCACTTCAGTTGGCATGTTTCTTGTATTCATTGTATTTGGGTCATATATGAACAAGGCTATTTCAAGGAGATAAAAGGGATGGATATCAAAGCTGCTCTTCAAGCAAATGAGAGGCTGAAGCTCTGGCCCCGGGCTGGGTTGTATTCTCTCAGGAATTTGGATAGAGTAGGGCAAGGCTTGTCTATAAGGTTCAGTGAGATAAAGAAGGTAACTACATGTGTGACAGTAACCTGAGAAAATAAAGATAAGAACCTAAAAGACTACCCACCAAAACATTATTTAGAAGAGACTTGCAGAGGGAAGAAATCCATACATGAGACAAAAAGCCTGAAACCAGGGAAACATTGGGGAATGGAGGTTCAAATCTGTAGAAGAAGAAAGAACGTGGAGAAATTCTCTTTTTAAATAAGTGGCAAATTTATTTGAGCCGAGGCCTGTAAGGAAGCTTGGGTGAGTGCAAAGTCTGCTTAGATATAATAGAAACAGGAAGGTGTTTCATCTCTGAGAATGATAACCAGCAAGAGTATGGTGAAAGGCAGTTAAGCAGGCTGTACCCCAGAACTGGTCTTCAGCACATGGGAAAATGAAAATAAGAACTAGAAACTAGCAAACTAGACTGGATGGACACACATGGTGTGATTTGCTAAGGGGGATGCAGACAATTTTTCATAGTGCTTTAAACTCAGCTTACTCTACACACAGCTGACTCTAGATAGAGGGGCAGCAGGCAGTACTCCCATCCCAGACTTGAACCCCCAAGGGGAAGAAATGTAGTATGCATAGACAAAAAGGAATGTTGTCCATTTCCCTTGAGGTTGTCTTTGCAGCCATTACAAATGTTTACAATGAATAGCAATGAAGTCCAATTTTGTGTGAATTCACATGAGCACTAATTTTAGAAATGCCTTTATTTGCTTTTGTAAACAGCTGGCTGCTTTACCATTTCTTTGGGCATACAGTCCAGTTTGATTAAATCCTTATTTGTTATTGCACATAGCAATCTACATCCATCCAGCCCTTTCTCTTCCTCTCGCCTCCACTTCCTTCTTTTAGTGTTGGCTTCTTTGTTTGGGATTATTATTAAATGAAATGGAGAGGGCAGGGAATTAGTGTGTTGATATGACACTGACAGAGGCATAAATGAGGAATTCAGAGACAACAAGCTGTGATAATTCCATTACAGGCTTTGCTTCAGTGGGGCCCTTGGATTCCAAAGACATAATGAAACAGTAGGGATCTGCAGTTTCACTGACTGAGTGTCTCTCTATGATGTGCCAGGCTTTAGTGAATTAGATTTGAGACCCATCATTTTATTAGTAACATTTTATCAGAGTAAATTAGTGCCCAGGCACACAGTTCTCTGGGTTAAATCGATGAGTTCACCCAGAATGACTTTACCATCCCTAATCAGCAGTACTTTTCCACCGAGTTCTAATTTAGTTGAATAATACTGTGTTCCTGTTAACTTCTCCTTCCTTTCACCTCCTTTTCTCCCAGTTGCATTAGAAACAGGCATGGTTTTAAATATAGAGGCAAATTTGAAGTGAACTAAGCCAACTAAATGTAAAATGCAGTGATTGCTGTTTCTCCTAACAGAAATTCAGGCGTAATTACTCCATCTTCCCCCCTGCGGTAAAGTCCCCAGTTAATAATGTAGCCTGAATAAACTGGAGTGGAAAGTTCCATAGGATTAGAGATACAAGATGGAAAACAAAAACAATTTTCAGATAATTTTATGAAGCCCACAAATGCACTGGTTTAGCCAATAAATATTTGTAAATTGCCCACGCTGTTCTCAGTGTGCTGTGTAAGTGTGTTCTTCTAGCTGAAGTCATATTTGCATTGGTTTGGGAGTACTTCGAAGTGAACTTTTCCCTTGGAGACTATGGCTGCGATTCTGTCAGGAGGACTGGAGGAAAACTCGTGCTTTTTCATTTCATCTTAAGATCAGCGCTTGCTCGACAGTACCCCTGCTTAGTCCAATGCTGTGTTTATAACAAGAATATGAGAAGCAGGATCAAGAATCAAGTATGGGAGCAGATGGCAAGACTGGAAGACAATCAATTATAGGAAAGCAAGGGTACTCTCTGAGAAGGTTCAATAAGGCAGGAGACAGTAGGCAGATATTAGGTACACAGAGAGGCAGTTTAATAGAAATTTCCTGAGTTTTCATTTCAGGGACCTCAGAGGCAACATGGCCCAGTGGAAGAACAAAAGTGGATGCTGAAGTTGTTGTTTGGTAAACATTGTTATTGGATATAGCACATACAGAATAAAACGCACAGATTTAAAGGTGCCACTTGGTCGCACCTTTCAGAAGGCTAGTAATGTTTTGCCTGCCCCTCAGACTTCTCAAATAACCACTATCCATTTATTGCATTAGAATACTTTAGCCTCATTTTGCATATCATATAAATGGAATCATATTTTATATATTCTTTTGTGTCTGCCTTATTTTGCTGTCTCTAGAGACTCATACACTTTGTTGCATGTAGCAGTGGTTTATTTTTTCCACTACTGTCTGGTATTATGCAAGTCACTGATTTTTTTCACTTTTGCTGATGGATATTAGTGGTGTTTCCAGTTTTGGCTGTCTCAAATAATGCTGCTACGGATAGTCTTGATGCAATATATGTATATATGAATATAGATGGAAGGAATATATAGAATTTATATCTGATGAATATATATCTAGGAGAGGAATCCCTGTTTCCTACAGTGTGTAATCTTCAACTTTAGCAGACAATGCCCAACCGTTTCCCACCAAAAGTGTGTTCTCTCTAGTTGGTTTACAACTGACTCATCATCGGATATTATCACTTTTCTTTCACATTTTATTTTTAACTTTTTGGGTGGGTGCATTATGGGATGTCATTATGGTTTTAATTAGCATTCCCCTGATGACTAATGATATTGACACTATTTTAATGTTCTAATTGACCATTTGGATATTCTTTTTTTGTGTGTAGTCCTATTCAAGTCTTTGATACAGTTTTAATGAGATTGTCTAACTTTATCTTATTAATCTGTTAGATCTCCATATATATATTGGAGATATGAGTGTCCGTAGCAGCATTATTTATAAGATACATGCATTCCAGGTATCTGTCTTTTTCCACTTTTTGGTATGCTTTTTTACTCTCCCGTGATCCCATTTGATGAGCAGAATTTTGAGGTTAAGGAAGTCTAATTTTCTATTTTTCTCTCATTATGGTGTTTTTTAAAAATGTCTTATATACGTAACTTCTTCTTACCTAAAGATCATAAAGGTACTTCCTTATTCTTTCTTTTACAAAATCTTTGATTTTACTGTATTTATCTAAAATTGTGTTTGTGCATTTGAGATGAGATAGGAATCAATTTTTTTCTCTATATTCCTTTGAACAAACATTGTTAGTGAAAAGATCATTTTTTCCTTTCTATTGTAGTGGCATCTTTGTCATAAATTAAGTGACACTATGTGAGTAGGTCTGTTTTTGTCTTTCTGTTGTATTGGTCTGTTTATACCTCAAACAATATATACTATTCTAATTTCTGTAAGTTTAACATAAGCATTAATATATGGTGGTAGTGTTATTACTACATTTTTGTCTTTTTTGAAGATTTTTAAAAAATCTTTTTGGCCCTTGGTATGTTTATACATTTTAAAGTCAGCTCATTGATTACCACAGGTACTGAAACATACATTCATACATACATATATGCCGAGAACTGTTACTATATTGATTGTTACTATATTGATTTACATTTCAATTTAATTTGAAGAAAATTGACATTTTTGTAATATAAAATCTTAAAATCCATAAATATGGCATATTAATTTATTTTGATATAAAAAATTATTTTGGTACCGTTTGTAGCTTTCTCAGTAGATAACTTGAACATCTTTACTTAGATATTCCTAGAAATGTAAGGGTTTCTTTTCTAGCTCTTGTAAATAGTATTAAGTTTAAATATCACCTTTAAAGTGTTTGCTGATAGTATAAAGGAATGTAATTTACTTTAATTAATTGACTATTTAGAGATGTTTATAAAGTGTATTAAATATGATAACTGATCTGGAGAATATTTGGATTTGTTCATACACAATCATCTCATCTGCAAATGATGAGAATTGTATTTCTTTCCTTCCAAATCGTCACGTTTTATTTGTTCTTTCCCTTTTCCTCCCTCTCTGCCTACCTTCTTCCCTCCCTTTCTTCTTGTTGTTGTTGTTTCTTATTTGAAGGGACTATGTTCTCTGATATAATGAATGAATTTGGTGACAGATGACATCTTTATCTCATTTTTGGTCTCAGTATTTCATGGCCAGCCTCACCATTACCAGCATCTCTTCAAATATTTCCAATTATCTGTTATCTCTGCCCTTTTTGTAACTCTAATTTTATTTATGCTATACTTTTTCATTATGGCTCATATTTCTCTTACCCTGCATTTTCTGAAGTTCACTGTTTTATCTCTGTTTCAAATCTGATCTATTTTTTAGCCTTTTTGTCTCTGTCTAGTCTACTGTTAAATCCATCTATTGAATTCTTAATTTCTTTTGTTTTTTACTTCTAGAATTTCCATTTGATTTTTTTTTTTTTTTTTTTTTTGGAATGTACCCCAGTTCCCCTGGTGCAGTTTCCATCCTTTCATCTATTTTCTTATATATATAAATCATGGTTATTTTAATGCTAATACATGATAATTCTGAGTCATTGTGAATTTCTCTGTTCTTCCCTGTATTTTTTTTCTCATAGTTTGCTAATTTGGTGGTATTTCCTGACATACCAGCTGATATTTTGACCAAATGCCTGATGTGTTTATTTCAGGCTTCTCCTCGTTCTCCAAGGGTAGCCCTTCAGTGGTTCAACTGAAAACCTGGAGCTATTTTTTAGATCCATTTTTTTAGGGGAAATTCTGCATTCCAATTTTGTCTCCCTAGCACTATGAGACTGGGGAATAGCTACTTAGTTCTTTAGCTGTGTTTCTTTTGGTTTCTGTGTTTCTGCAGACACATTCCAAGCCATAAGTGGTAGACACTTCAAGGCAGCACTGAATGCAGAATGCCAAACTTAATTCCCTGGAGTCTTCTTTTTTCTAGCAGTTGGCCCCTCAACTTCTGGTGGCCTTGATAAGCCTGAATTTAAGTTTTTGCGTTCCCAGCCCAGTGAAACTGCCAGAAACTCTAAACCACTTTTTCTTTCCTAAATTCCGTGTCCTGCTTTGATATTGTGATAAAAGAAAGACTTCAGCCAAATTAAATTTAAAGGAGTTTAATTGGGCAATGAATGATTCATGAATTGGGCAGCTTTCTGAGCCACAGTAAGCTCAGAGACTCCAGTGTGGCCGTGTAGTAGAAGAAGATTTGTGGAAAGAAAAAGAAAAGTGACATACAGAAAACATACAGAAAATGGAAATGACAGCTGGATTGGTTACAGTTTGACACTTGCCTCATTTGAAAACAGTTTAAACAGTTGGCTACATATGATTGGCCAAAGCTCAGTAATTGGCACAAGTGTAGGCTATAGTCTGTTTATATACCCACTGGTTATAGTTCTTGATGTACAGAAAAACCTTTAGGCTGAACTTAAGATATGTAAGGAGGCAGCTTACTTAAGATATGTAAGGAGGCAGCGGAACTTAAGATATGTAAAGAGGCAGACTCTCCCCAATGTCTGGCTGTCTTGGCATCCCCAATGCCTTTACTTAGCTGTTTAAAATCTTACATAGCTTTTACAATTGTTTTGGGCAGAAGAATTTGTATGATACAAATACTCTAGGAGTCTAGGATAGAGATTTGTTTCTTCAACTCCTTAGCTTTGAGACTGGGTAACTTGTTAAGCTTTATAAACTTTAGTTTGCTCATTTATGAAATGGGTTCACTACAAACTATCTTGTTGCTAGTAGTGTAACTGGGTTGCAGGATGGGACAGGGCTCAGCTCCCTCCCCAGTTCAATGTGCCCAAGGTTCTTGGGCTCACTTATCCCAGGAATGGGGAAAAGGCCCTGGCAGTGTGGTGAGCTTACCGTTCGTATAAACAGCAGGCCCAAAGAGTTGAGCAGAAGGCAGTTTATTAGGCAGAGAAAGGGAACGAGAGGGAGGTAGAAAGGGCACCTATGCTGTCATGGGAGGGGAATATGGAGGGTAAAGAGAGAAAGACAGCTTCCACGTTGTTGTGGGAGGGGATCTCAGAGAGGGACATCTGTGCAGGTAAGGTGCAGTGGAGTTGAACTTTGAAATTATTCCTGCCCCATTCACATTCTCATTCAATGAGAGGAGTTCTTTCAAACTTCCTCTGGAGTGATTGATCTTTGACTCTGATGCTGGATTGGCTGTCCAGCCTAGAACAGCAGCCCTTCCTCCCAGAGCTTTTCGAGGGCTTTTTAAAGGAGCAGACCTGGAATTTTACCTAGCCATCACGGGAAAATTAAACAAAGCACTCTAGGTTCCCAGATGGGGAGGTGGATGGAGGCATGGTGCTGGGAAGTTCTTGCCTTTGAAAGCATGCCCCTTGTGGACCTGGGAAGACAGGTTTTTGCCTTAACACAGTCCTTCAGTAGGAATAAATAAGATATGCACATAAAGTTGTTAGCACAGTTCCTGGCATTTAATAAACCAAATATTTTCATACTCTTCTTACTACTAATAATATTAGTACGCTTAATCATTTATCTCACAGTTGGTCCAGACAAGGTTGAGAGAACATTCAAGGTGTTGGGTAAGTACAGTTTCCAAGGGGTTTTATGTTAGCATTGCTCACATAATCAGTAGGTGATGAAGATTCAAGATGAAGTAAGGCATGGTCCAATTGGAAACTGGAAAGAGATTGAGCTTCGGAATGTATTCCCAAGCAATGGAAAGATAAAGGATGCAGAAACTGGTAAAGCAAACAGAAAATAGAAGGTAAAAGAATCAAGGAAATAATGCTGACATCTACAGACAGATAATCTACTCAGTATTATAACAAAATACCTTAGACTAGGTCATTTATGAACAATATAAATTTCTTATAGTTCTGGATGCTGGAAAATTCAAGATCAAGGTGCTGGCAGAATTGGGGCATAGTGAGGGTCCATTCCTCACAGATGGTGGTCCTTACAGCATCCACACATGGTAATGCAGCAAGGCCACTCCCTTTACCTTTTTTATAAGACACTAACTCCATTTGTGAGGGTGGAGCCCTTATGACATAATCACTTCCCAAAAGGTACCACCTCATCATAATAGGAATTAGGTTTGAACATGAATTTTGGAAAGAAACATTCAGACTAGAGTAAAAGTATAGGGAATGACAGACTATTGGATCTCTGGACAGCTTTATATCACTTTGTGGATAATATAGTGCCTCAGACCCAGAGACATTAATCATAGAAGAAAGCTGGAAGTCTCAGATGAACATGAAAATGAAAGAGGCATGCATGAAGCTATGTAAGCCTTCCTGAGAAAATCCACTTCCTAGAGTTCTGTTCCCCTTGAATACAAATAATAAAACTTGCCTTCTTATTCTGTCTTATCTGTAGATTCTTTGACATGATCATGTTGAATCAATGAGTCAATTAGAACAGATGTATTGTGTATATACGACATGCTAGATCCCCATATTTAGAAATGCTTTCATTAAAACCCTGGAACTCCTTTCAGAAGCTATAGGAGCCAGTCGCAGCTACTTTACTTCTTCATACCTCATTTTCCTATTATGTAAAAGGGAGATAATAGTAATACCTATTTTATGGTGGTGGTATAAAAAGCAAATAAGATATAAAGTACTCAGCCTTGTACCTGATATATAAGCATGCCTTATGACATAATTTAGTTATCGCATTGCATAATGAAGTTATTCTGAAACTTAAAATATGAAAACAATAACATTATCTTATAATTTCTGTGGGTTAGGATTTCAGAAATGGCTTAGTCAAGTGGTTCTTGTTAAAGGTTTCTCATGAGTCTGCAGTCATTTCATGGTTCCATACCATACCACTTGGGCTGCTTCTTACTGTTGCTTCATGGTGTGCCACCTGGCTTCCCGCTGACTGAAAGAGCCAGAGCATTTATATTGTATTAGCATTGCTCACATAAGTAATAGGAGAGGAGGAGGTGGGGATGGGAGTGGGGAGAGAGGGGAGAGCGGGAGAGGGAGGGGGAACGGGATGGGGGAGAGAAGGGAGTGGGAGGGGAATGGGGAGAGAGAGGAAAGAGGGAGGGGGGAGCCAGCCTAAGACAGATGACTGGTTTCTTTATAACCTAATCTCAAAAGTGAGATCCTACCATTTCTGCTGTATTCTATTCATTAGAAGTGAGTCACAAAGTCCAGCCCACACTCAGAGGACAAGGATTACAAAAACCTGTGAATACCAGGAGGCAGCTATAATTTGGGCCATTTTTGAGCCTGACAACCACATAATATTAGACAGTTTTAGCATTTTTGGTGAGCTGAGTGTTGGCGAGAAGAAAGCATACACACTATAGACGACATTTTATTTGGCAAGGGAGGCAAAATCTTTTGTGATGTGAAGTGTACAAAGCAGAAGCTTATGTCAGATTGTCAGCTCCTCTTAATTCCAAGTTCCTGAGAGTGGAGAACCCCAACAGGGTGGCAGAGGAGGGGATGACCTATAATTGCTGGTGACACTGTGGAAGGCACCTGGTCTTTACAGATCTGAGAAACTCGATTTCTCCTTATACCACAACCTTTCTCTATTAAGGGCTGCTGTTGGGAACCCATGGTGAGTTAGATGCAAGGGCTGTAGACCCAGGCTGATTAGGTTTAACCTTTGGCTCAATCACTTACCAGACAGGTATCCTTGGAAAAGTTACCTAAGCTCGCGGCACCTCAGATTCTCCCATCTTCAAATGGGAACAAAAATAGTCCCTACTTAAATGGTTGTTGTAGGAATGAAAGAAAACAAATCACATGAAATACTTCAGAACAATGACTGCCCATAGGAAGTACTCAATAAATGTTGGCTACAGTTTCTCTAAACATAAAAGAGAAATAATTGCATAGTAGTGTAAACCCTTCCCTTTGCGGGTATATTAACAAATATTGCAATTTCCAAGTGTTTGGACTTAGAGTCATGGAGAAAGCAGGCATCTGTGATCAGGCCTCTTGGCTCTAACTTTCTATGATTAGACAGCACTCTGGAAATCTGTTGTCTCACATATTAAAAGTGCCTGCAACATGCTAACCACTCAAAAAATCCTGGTTACCTCCCCATGTTCCCTCTACTTCTATTTACAGTCTAGTAGATCTGAAAAGACATCGCCATGTAAAATGTAACTGGCAGAAGAAAGTAGCACCTGCTGAATGAATGGTTCAGGTGGAAAGCTTTCTAAGGTCCCAGAGAAGGAAGTGATTTCAGCGTGAGATGCTCAGGAAACGGATTAGCAATTATTAAGGGCATTTAGTCTGTGGGACCAGCTGGAAAACATAGTGTAGGGTTGGTTCCTATTTTCTCTCAATTACCTGACAGTGCAGGGTAAAATTAAGGCTTTTTGTTTAAACTGTGCTGATAGTAGAAGCTCTGTCCCCCTATTTCCCCATATATCCTCAACTATTTAGTTTTGGTTTACTGTTGGTTAAAATGGAGTTAACTAAACCATTTTTTCCCCTCAGGCTGCTGATCTGAAATTCAGTAACATATACATCTGCACAGAGCTATCAGCTCCTCAGAGGCAAATTCTTCACAAATAAAAGGAAATTCACCCTTTAAATGATTATATGAATTAATAAGGAAGGGAAATTATTCATTGTGGTGGTAACTGCTAGTCAGTGTGAGGCCAACCCTCTTACGTTTTCATTAGAAATAATTCTACGAATAGGTAACCTGCTATGTTAGATGAGAGAATAGTTAAATATGGAAGCATATTTTATAATTATGCCAATTAAATAATTTGATATCATTAGAATATTAACTTTTCCCCCTTAGTTTATTAAGTATTGAATGAGAGAAAGTTTGAAATCAGGAAAGAATTTTCCTTTTTCAAGAAAAGTCATGGGTGAGTATAAAAAGGATAGCTTTTTTACTTCTGAACTAATAAATTTGAAATGGAACAAAATAATTGAAGGTGCTTAGCCCAATAATTAAGGCTATTCCTTAAAGTCTTTATTAAATGTAAAGAACTTAATTATAATTTGTAATGTCCCAAAAGATTCATAACACCTGTTGTGGATTTTTTAGCAGAGTATGGGTTTTTAACCCCTTAAACTTTTAACTGGGGTTGGGGGGGCGGTAATAGGATTTTTGTTGTGACTTCAAGGAGAATCAAAAGCAATTAATTATAATTAATTATATATTTGTCTGTAAGATATTCCAGAAAACTATGGTAAGATACTAGAAAATAGTTATTAATCGCAAAACACACCCAAAAGAGATATAATTTCCTTTTGTACAACAATTGCCCCAGTGTAATCTTAGTTGTTTTCAGTAACAGTTTTTTATGGTTGAAGCACAAGTTCATTTGCAATTTTGTGCAGTGTTTCCCATTGCAATGGAAACTCACCATTCTCCTAATAAAGAATGGACAAATTCTGGGGGCAATCATGCTTTAATGACTTCTGTATAATCAAAAAAGGCTTTATTCTCTCCCATAGCTCATTCCTTAGCTATAACCTCACACAGAAAAAAATATTCATACAAAACTCTTCAGCAAACTTGCTTGATTTTTATCTGATGATGAGAGAAAACATTCTCAAGAATGATGTTGCATTGACCTCCGCGTGACTTTCTTAGTAGAATCTGCCAATAAGTTTTTATCATTTAGCATAAAATTCAAATTTTCTTTTAAATTGAGGGCAAGAGTATTATTCTACAAGAAAGACTCAGGATATTGGTGTCTTTTCTGACTTTTTTATTTTGATTTACAGCCCCTCTATTTTCCTAGCTTATATGAAACCTTGACTCATTGTATGAGTGTTCTATCGTAGTAATTTGTTAAACAGTGGCTTAAAATACTACCCATTTATTAGCTCATTGTTTCCATGGATCAGAAGGCCAGGCATCGTGTGGCTTGGCTGTTTTCTCTGCACATGGTCTTATGAGGCCCAAATCAAGGTGTTGGCAGAACTGTGTTCATTACTGGAGGCTCTGGGAAAGAATCTGTTTGAAAGCTCATTCAGGATGTTGTCAGAATTTACTTCCTTATGCTTTTCACATTGCCACTTCCATCTTTAAGGCATCAACGGTGAGTCAAGTCCTTTTCATGCTTTAAATCTCATTGGCTTTCTCTTTTTTTGCCACATGTCCCTGCTTTTTAGGGCTCATGTAATTATATTGGGGCCAACTAGATAATCCAAAATAATCTCTCTATTTTAAGGTTAACTAATTAGTAACCTTAATTACATCTGCAAAATTTATTTCACCACATAATATAACCAAACAGTGAGAGTCATGGGGACCAGAGTTCTGCCTGTTACACTTATTCTGAAATATGAAAAAAGTAAAAAGCAATGATAAAAATTCCCATAAAAATTAGTAGATCTAACTGTATAAGATTGGAAAATTTTTGAATGTCATAAAATAAGTAAGTTCAGTGAATACAGTGGTACATGTTTGCCACAAAACTAAAAATTGATATTCTCAAAACATTGGGAAACTCATGTAATTAACAAGAGAAAATCCGATAGAAAAGTAGGCTGTCTGATTATGCACACTGTGTATCCTATCCCTGTATGCTGGGCAAAAATAATCCATCAAGATGAGTTCTGAGTGAGTATGTATATTCCTAAATCAATAACTCCAGCTACAAGCATAGAATATGCTGCCAACTTAAGCTAATTATTTCATCCTCTGCTTAAAAATTTACAAGGTGGCACTGCTGGGTAAAAATGGCAGAGTCATGCCAGATAATAGTTCACTCTTTCTAAATGAATAGGTACAAAAAAAAATAACATAAAACAGGAAACAATGAACTGTAATCAAGCAAGGGTTATCAATGTTTACTACTGATGCAATAAATTTCAAAATGTCTCAGACAAGAAAAACATATATAGGAATCTTCGTGCTGATAGTAACTTAGCTTCTCTCCCTGTCCCCATCTATTCAACATAGCAGGAAATGAGGGAAGGAGGTGAATTGAGAAAAAGCTTTAAACTTACCTGTCTTAGGCTGATCGTTTTGAGAGGAAAACGTGAGGCAAATGTTAATATGTTAAAATACTTTGGGGGTAGGGCAGAATTTCAGAACAGCTGGAGTATGGATGCGGGCAAGGGGAACAAAGACAAGACAAGATACAGAAGTGGATGTATGACTAGACTGGCCGCTGCTTTTTGAGTTGCTGCAGTGACACAATAAGGACTATGCCAAGATTAATGCCTAATACAGGTGCTCCTTGACTTATGATAGAGGTGTGTCATGATAAACCCAGTAAGCTGAAAATATTGTAAGTTGAAAATGCATTAATATATACATCCTACAAAAATTATAGCTTAGCCTAGCTGATATGGTTTGGCTGTATCCTTACCCCAAATCTCATCTTGAATTGTAATCTCTTACAAATCTATTGAAGTGTTGCCAAGAGTAAGTCCATCTTGCCATAGCCCTTATTCCTCTGGCCTGCTGAGTGACCTACTGTGTGTATCTTACATTTTGCGAAGCGGTAGTGTGGTTATCGTGTTGATTTTCTTATGCTTACTTTCCTTTTTTTTTCCTCTTCTTTTCCTGCCAAGGGCTTACACCTCACAAATAAAATGTTAACATTTTAATTCTTGCTTTAGCATATTTTTTCAGAAAAAAGTAGGCTAAGACAATTGGTACCAAGTACAAGGTTACAAAAACTAACTCTCAGGATATAATTGTGAGTATGTTTAGTCCTGAACTAATAACTCTGGCTAGAGGGATGGAATATGCTGTAGACTTAAGTTAAGCAAGACCTCTTCCTGGAACTGGAAGAAGGTCAGTTTAGCCTAAGCCACCTGGCTTGAAAGTCCATGGTCCTGCAGGAGTGAGGAATGGAGGCTGACATGATAATTAACAAATA
This sequence comes from Cacajao melanocephalus, assembly GCA_963573385.1. Lineage (NCBI taxonomy): Eukaryota > Metazoa > Chordata > Mammalia > Primates > Pitheciidae > Cacajao > Cacajao melanocephalus. The sequence goes on from CAUYLG010003763.1 coordinate 51,923, forward strand.
TTTTCTAATGATTTGCAAATAATTATAGAAATATATAGTCTCTCACCTCATCCCAGCATAACCATTATTTTCATGTTTTTCTTCCTTAAGCAGGTGCTTTATTTAGCATAGTTATAAAATAACATGGTTTTAATTTGATATCATACCTTTATACTATATAAAGTTACACTGAGTAGAATTTACCATAATGTGCATAACCTATCTTCTATTATTGAACATTTAAGTTGCTCTTCCTTATCATCATTTGTTTGTTTTGTTTTGCTGTATTCTCTATTATATATGTTGCAAAGGCAATATTTCTAAATATTGTTCTGAATTTTTATCTAAACATGCCTATAAAATCATTTAATCTCATTGTCTATATTTATCCCAATATAGCAACAAATTAAGAGATGGAATTTGCATATATTTTATCCCTGACTCTCTTATTAACTTCAGTACTTTTTCCTGTCTTCTAATTTATCTAAAGTCAATCCAATTAAATGCTTAATGTTTTGCATTTGTGAAAATGCCAGGGTCCCCTCTAAGAACTTAGATGTAAGACAGATTAGATTAACTTCTTAGAATTAAACCAATGAAATCTGTAGGTACAATTTACTCAAATACTTATTAATGCCTAATACAGGTGCTCCTTGACTTATGATAGAGGTGTGTCATGATAAACTCATAGTAAGTTGAAAATATCTTAAGTTGAAAATTTGTTTAATATACATAACCTACTGAATATTATAGCTTAGCCTAGCTGATATGATTTGGCTGTATCCTTACCCCAAATCTCATCTTGAATTCTAATCTCCATAATCCCCATAATCCTCATGTGTCAAGGGAGAGACATAACCTATTTTCTATTATTGAACATTTAGGTTGCTTCTTCCTTATAATCATTTGCTTGTTTAGGTAGAGGTAATTGAATCATGTGTGCAAGATTTCCCCATGCTGTTCTGGTGACAGTGAGCTCTCACAAGATCTGATGGTTTCATAAGTGATAGTTCCTCCTGCATTTATTCTCCTTCCTGCCACCTTGGGAAAGAGGTGCCTCACTTCCCCTTTACCTTCTACCATGATCGTAGTTTCCTGAGGTCTCTCTCCCTAACCATGCTGAACTATGAGTCAATGAAATCTCTTTATTTTAGAAATTATCCAGTCTCTGACAGTTTTTTATAGCAGTGTGAAAATGGACCAATACTCTAGCCTACCTTAAACATGCTCAGGATACTTACATTAGCTACAGTTAGACAAACTCATCTAACACAAAGCCTATTTACAATAAAGTGTTTAATATCTCATGTTTATTGAATACTGTGTACTATGTCAAAATTGTGACCGTCCTACACCATCCTAAAATCAAAAATTCATAAGTTGAACCATTGTAAATCAGGGACCACTTGTATAAGCAATGACAATTCCAAGCATTGTAAACTCAATAATAAAAAAAATAGATATAGTCTTATTCTCAGGAATAGATGTGATTAATCATTTCTGGAAGTAATTTTAAAATATTATTTACTAATGATTGAATCAGACATTGGAGAAAACTCTAAGCACCAATCAAAATAAGCTGCTTACAATTTTAGAAAGTAAAACTATGAATGAATGAGTTACTTAGATGTTATAATCTAATTTATTATGTTGCATTCAATTAGAAGATGAAATATAGGAAACAGAATTGAGATACCCCCAAATATAAAAGTGGCCCCTGTCTGTTCTCCAGCATATACAGAAGAGACTTTGTTGCTACATGGATTCTGGTAATCTGGTCCTTATAAGAGGGAAATCTCTATTTGGAACATGGAGCCAATTCATTTTGTTGTGATTTCACAATGTTATCTAATATTTCAACAATAGATTGACCTCCTGCAGTCTGATGACAGCACTATTTTGTGTGTATCTTTCAGGCACACCTATACCACTGAAGCATCACATGGATTCTAAGGAATCAGGTAGGCTGGGTCAGCCATGCATGTTTGAAAAATGTCCTTATGTCATTGTGCTTGAAATTGAGTCAGATTTATTAAATAGGCAATGAAATCAAGTGGTTTATAATGAACAAATTTTTAAAAAGAAAATAGAACATAATAGAAAATATCAATATGTTGCAGTGCTGACAGTAAGATTTTATGACAGTTGTATGCTAACCCTTCCTGTTAACATTCTGGTTTTTCCATTTGTATTTGATTGTAACATTTGTCAATTAGTCAACCAAGTTATTCATTGAAAACCATCATGCCAGTTTTGTGAATGATTTATTAATTAATAGGTTATTAATTTTCTAGACTGGCCGGGTGTGAGCATCATACAGAATACTTCTTAAACATTCAAATTTCTTGCACCCACTCTTGAATATTCCAATTCCATTATTGGAGTGAAGCCTGAGACTCTGTTTTAAGGAGGACTTCAGATGGCTTCAGTGTAACCAATTAAATTGGATCTGAGTTTAGGAACCAAGTGTTTTATTCTCCATGCTATGCAGAGGAAGATGATGTTTCTCCTTAGAAAGACATAATGCAAGATCATTTTCTCAGTACTTAATGATGTTAGGATGATGTTTCTCATGTTTTTATAAATAGCCACCAGGGAATGTATCAGATTACGTGAATTCCCAAAGGTGGATATCTAGGTTGGAAATAACTGAAATAATAAGCTAAATGGAACTGTTACAGAACATGCATGCTTATAAGTTTAAAAAAAAAAAAACAGAAGTTTTCTACTGAAGTGATCAAGTTGCCATGGGAACCTAAAGGCTCAGTTACCATATTTGAATGAATAACACTGTAAATTTTGCTATGAACACCAAAACTGGCTAAAGACCAGTTCAGCGAAAGTAGTTTTCTTTCAGAATAGTAACACCTTAAAACAATTATTTAACTGTAGATAGTTATTTGAAGGAGAGATTTTGATAAACTTCTTAACTTGGAAGTAACTTTTGATTTTGAAGTGTAAGCTAGAATATGAAGGGCTCTTTGTTCATCTGAATGCTTCTTTCTAATAATCTAGAATCAGGGGTGTCCAATCTTTTAAATTCTGTGGGCAATATTGGAAGAAGAATTGTCTTGGGCCACATGTAAAATACACTAATGATACCTGATGAGATTTTTTTAAAAATCACAAAAAAGCCACATTAGGTTTTAAGGAAGTTTACAAATTTGTGTTGGGCTGCATTCAAAGCCATCCTGGGCCCACATGTGACCCAATGGCCATGGGTTGGGCAAGCTTGATCTAGATGCTGCTGTATAGAATCTGTCAAAGAGGGGTGATATTTAAAATGCTCAACACTGTGAGTAATTGGAATGCACACCAGCAATAGCATCACAAGGCCTTGTTCTGAGAGCATGCATTAACACATTGTTTGGTGGATTATGAGAAAGTTCTGGGGAATCATAGAGTTGTTGTGGGTGGGATGGACAAGACAGACAGAAAATTCAAACAGCACATATTTCCCAATTGGTATAAAAGTATTCCAGAATTTTAAAACATATGCATTCAGTGTGTACTGTCTGACTTCCAGCAAGGCTTCAAAGGAACTTTTGAGCTTTTGATTTCAGGTTGAAACTTGTGCTAGTGAGGTAGCAATTAGATGTTTCTAGGAAGGCTGTGGGTGCTGTTAGAATAGCAAATATCGAACTGCATGAGATAATAAAGGCGATTTTCGAATGAACGAAGAAACTGAGCTGTATTGAACAAAGTGATGCCCTGTTCATTTAGGATATCACTGATACATGCATAGAAACACAGTTTCACATGTTTATACATATATAGATATGCAAATATACTCATGCATAGGCAAAACATTGGAGTCTTAAGGAATGAGAAATGTTTATTTTCAAAAATTAAATATGTCCTTTTGCTTTGTCACAATTTCTTCACCACAAGATAGATATTTCAGTCTAATTTTATAATTTTAAAAATCACTTTTAGTAACTAAACTTAATTTATTGTTATTATGTACATTAGAACAGGCTTGACTTGGTTGATTCCAGAAGCTGCCTGTAGTGGTGGAGGGCCAGCCAGGTGTTATCTCTGCCTTTTCCACCAAAGAGTACAGGCTATGGTCCAGCAACCACCCAGACAGGGACTAGAATCCCAAGCACCTCTTCTGGCTTCAACACAATCAAAATAGCAAGAGGGGTCTCTCTTTCCCAGCAAGGAAAGCTATAGTTGCCTAATCACAAACCCTGGCTACCCCAAAGGTACCCTCTTCCTCTCTCTAGACGTCTTTGTTTCAAGTGGGGCAGGGAAGGTTGTGATCATTCTAGCAAACTTGAACAGACAGCTAATGAGAAAATGAGCTCCCTCAAATGCAATTAAAAAATTCAAATCATAACAAGGTAAATCTATACCCATTATATTGGCAAAAATTATAACAATATTTATAGTTATAATAGATTTAATATAAAACATTCTATATATGAAATAACATAGCTTAATTACAATTATACTTAATACAATGCATATATATAAAGTAATTATAAATATATTTACAATGTGGGGTTTCAGATACATTTAGGCATTCCATTGGCAGTGAAAATTGGTGTAATTTCTTTGGAGAACCCTTCAGCAGCATCTTTTAAAAGTGATTAGAAGGTGCATGCTTCTTTTGACCCTACATTTTAATTGCTAGGAATTTACCATTCATATACATTGGACAAGTGGGTGAATTGTTTGCATCTGAACTGACTAAGAACATATGGAAATAAAACGTGTGACAAACATGCAAGACCTCCTTCACACATCCAATACAGAGGTACTTCCTAAGACTCCTTGTCTTGGAGCATCTTGCTGCTAGCCATACCTTGCTGCCTGGGATTTTCACAGGACACAATAATTTTAGAGTCAATTGAGGCTTTGGAAACCTCTAAAAATACTCACATGTTATGCGAAATATGTTGAATAATTTTGGTTTATAAACTTTGTATTAAAAATTGAACTATCAATTTCTTTAAAGCAAATAGGGATTTATGGAGATGGGCAGGTAACCTTTATTTTGGTGGTAGAAAACAGAAATGTGCCAAGTCTAGTGTTCTCAGCATCCTGGGCATTATGAAAGTAAGGACGGATGGTATGAGGACACTCTATACTTGCAACAGGGCCAAAGGACCACAAATATAAACCTCATGATTTAATGATGACTTGACCCTACATATGCTTGCATGGACTATATGTTCAGTTAATTTAACCCTATATTTCTTTAGACTCCCAAGCAAGATTAAATAAATTGACATGAAAAACATTTTGTTAATTTCAGAATGCATGCCTAATGTTTTTTTCTTTAACATTCTACTGTTTGCTCTAATGTAAGAAATTATTTTTTTTGAAATCTAAAGATACATGTTTTCAAGTAGCTAGAAGAGTGGATGTTGAATGTTCCTAACACAAAAAAAATGAGAAATGTGTGAGATGATGGATATGCTAATTATCTTGATCTGACCACTGTTAATGGAAAACCCAAACTCTATAAAATATTTTAAAGAGGCTTCTTCCAAGCCAATATGAGTGACTATGGCCTGGGGAAAACCCAAGGAGTCTTGAATAAGTGGTCCCAAGGTGGTTGGGCTACAGTTGGTTTTACGCATTTTAGGGAGGCAGGAGTTACAGAAAAAGACCAAAATCAATATGTGGAAAGTACATGTTGGAATGGCCTCAAAAGGCTGGATGTCTTGAAGTGGGAGCTTTGTGATAGGTTAAAGGAGCAAGATTCTAAAACTTGGAGCCAGCAGAAAGGAAAGTTTTAGATTAAGATAAGAATGCTGAATATTAGATATTAGACCTTTGTTGGATACATTGTTTGTGAATATTTTCTTACATTTCCAAAGTTGTCTGTTTACTCTGTTGGTAGTTTCTTTTGCTATGCAAGAGCTCTTTCATTTGTTTAGGTCCCACTTGTCAATTTTTGTTTTGTTGCAATTGCTTTTAAGGACTTGGTAATAATTTTGTTTCCAAAGGCCAGTATCCAGCATGGGGTTTCCTAGGTTTTCTTCTAAGATTCTTAGAGTTTGAGGTCTTATATTTAAATCTTTACTCCTTCTTGAGTTATTTTTTTTTGTATATGGTGAAAGATAGGTCTTATATCCACAATATACAAGGAACTTAAACAATTCAACAAGGAAAAATCAAAACAAAAAAAATTAAAAAGCAAAAGACATGAATAGATATTTGTCAAAAGAAGACATACAAGCAGCCAATGAACATGAGATGAACATGAGAAAAATACTCAGTATCACTAATCAGTGAAATGCAAATCAAAACTACAATGAAATACCATCTCACAGCAGTTAGGATGGCAGTTCTTAAAAAGTCAAAAAACAACAGACGCAGGTGAGGTTGTGGTAAAAAAGGGAACACTTATACAATGCTGCTGGAAACACAGACTAGTTCAGTTGCTGTGAAAAGCAGTTTGAAGATTTCTCAAAGAACTTGTAAATTGAGAAAAATGACGAGAAAAGTCTGAATTATTTTAGGAGTTTTATTTGCCAAAGTTAAGGATGTATGCCCAGGAGACAGGTCTATGCCTTTCTCTGAAGATGATTTTGAGGGCTCCAAATTTAAAGGGAAAGAGTGGGGTATGTAAAAATACACAATTTTCATGTGAGAGGGGAATAGGGAAAAATAGTCATTCATGCCTTTGTCTGGCTCACTGAATCTGCATTTTTTACAAAAGATGACATAAACAAATGGGGCAGATGAAAAATGCAGAGAATCAGAATTTTTACATAGCATAGAAAAATGGGGCAGTGGTACAATCAGATATGCATTTGTGTCTGGTGGGCAGTGGGAGTGACTGTACCTGTAAATATAAGCTATCAATTTACATTGCCATAGTGAAACATTAATAGAAACATTTTAGGGTAAAGATCTTGCAGCTCAGTAGGAATTTCCATGTGGGAAAAATATGGAGGAGGCGTGTAGCTTTTCATCTTGTAGCTATCCTATTTAGGAACTGAAAGTGGGGGGCAAGTATGTGTGACCCAGTTCCCAGCTTTACTTTTCCCTTTGGCTTAATGAGTTTGTGGTCCCAAGATTTAATTTCCTTTCACAAACGTAAAACAAAACTACCATTTGTCCCGGCATTCCCATCGCTGGTTATATACCCAAAGGAAAATATATGATTCTACCAAAAAGACACATACATTCATGTTCATCATGGTCCTGTGCAAAATAGCAGAGACATGGAATCCACCTAGGTGCCCATCAGCAGTGGATGAGATAAAGAAAATATGGTACATATCCACCATGGAATGCTACACAGCCATAAAAAGAAAAAAATCATGTCCTTTGCATGGGGCCAATATCATAAGCAAATTAACACAATGAATCTAAAATAAAAGTTGAAATTATTTTTAAAAAGATAAGGATGCTGCTTAGCCAAATTGAAGGTCTGCAGTTGTGACTTGACCCTTGTCTTGCATGGCCTTAGGTCTTATTTATAATTAAGAGACTCTGTTATTTTTAGTTTTATGGTCTCTATTTTAATGTTAATACTGATCAGGTGTGCCTAAACTCCAAAAGGGAGGGAGTGTAACCAGGCATAGTCCACCTCCCTTCCCATCATGGCCAAGAATTCAGGTTTTAGGTTTTTTCTGGGGTCCTCTTGGCTAAGGGGGGTCCATTTAGTTGGTTGAGGCTTAGGATTTTATTTTCAGTTTACACCACTGCTTATTGTATATATAGAAACATCACCATGTACCCCACATCCATGTACAATTATGTATCAATTTAAAAAAATGAGAATTGGCTGGGCACAGTGACTCACACCTGTAATTCCATCACTTTGGGAGGCTGAGATGTGCTGATCTCTTCAGCTCAAAAGTGGAAGACCAGCCTGGGCAACATAATGAAACCCCGTTTCTACCAAAAGTACAAAAAGTTAGCTGGGCTTGGTGGTTCACAACTACTCAAGAGACTGAGGTAGGAGGATTGCTTGAGCCCAGGAGAAGGAGGTTAAAGTGAGCCGAGATCTCACCACTGAACTCCAGCCTGGGTGGCAGAATGAGACCCTATCTCAAAATAACGATAATGATAATAACAATAAGTTAAAATAATTCTAAAGACCAAATTTAGGAATAAATATTTATTTTAAAAGACACTTAAGCTATTATTTTCCCTTACAATGCAGGATGAATGAACCTTCTTAGATTCACTTTGCATGTCTAATATTTCTGAATGCATACAATTCCATCTTGAGTTACCTGTTGGGACATTATTTCTGAATAAAAGATTTGAAATTGAATGTTACAGGTCACAGATCTGTATTTATATAGCCATTTAATGCTTTAGAAAACTAGCTTCTTAGAATACTTGATTACCAAATGGTGTTGTGTACAAAAATATATAAATGTGAGTGCTGGAGGTTGTTTCAATGCTGGGGAAAAAATAAATAAATCGTATAGTCTAGAGATGAGATATAAAAAGCAAAATCAGTATCAATTATTCTAAAAAGAATCCATTTAACTCTCTTAAGCTATATTGTTAGCTTAGCCAAAAAGCAAATGTTCTAAAACATGCATCATATAATAGCCATGGGAAAGTTGGTTTCACTAGTGCAAACCCTTTTAACTAAGTGATTCAGAAAATAATTGTTACAGAGAAGATGCCGCAGTGGTGTATTGTTGGTGTCTATGTGAGTGAAGTGCTGTAGAATGTCTCTTGTGGATATGAGTTACAGGGTTAATACATCCGCAGATGAACAAAGGGACCATGTAAGAAAGAAACTAACTTGGTATATGGAAAGAACAGAAAACTAAAATTGCTTGCTGATTTCAGTTTGTGTTGAAAAGTCTTTGACTATGGCTAGTTACACCAAATGTATAATAGAAAAACTTATTTTTCCTGACAAAGAGTATTTTATGCTTCTGAGAGCTGTGTTGGACAATTCACAGGTGTGTTAAAATATGGCCTGATGCAATCTCAATCTTAAATTTGGCCAGGTTTTTGCTGGCATGATCCTTGAAGATTTTGCTCCAAAATCTATTCCATGAATAAAATAAGTTTAAAAGTACCAAAGGAGGAAAACAAACAAATACACATATATGTGTATAAAATCAATATCATAAAATGGCAAGCACCCCATTTGCATTGAAGTTCCTCTAGCTTTTATCACATGCTATAGAGAAGAGCTATAAAGTGGTTTTCTTTGTTGTCATTTTGGGAGACTGGGTGAAGGAGAGTTATGGATTTAGAAACTCCTAAAACAGAGGGAGAAATGTTAAAAAAAATGAGGAAAGAATAAAGAATTGAAGTGATTTGAAAAGAGTGTTTGGATAGATCTTTGCATTTGAAAATAGAACAGAAGACAGGCTCTGAAAGTACTTCAGAGTAAGGCAGCTTCTGAATACAGGGCAAGAGAATGGTGTTTAATCATGTGTCTTCTTCTAACTGTCTGAGTTCTCTTCTTAATCCTTTGTTTCTGAAAGTGAGATTGGTTTTGTCTTATAAACTGACTTGAATAGCATCCTCTCAAAATTCACGTCTGTTAGAAGCCTTAGAATGTGACCTTAGGAAATTGAGTCTTTGCAGATGTAGTCAAGGTAAGACACATTCGTATTGCATTCAGCTAGATACTAATCCAATGACTGTTGTCCTTACAAGAAGAGAGAAATTTAGATTTAGACATTGACACTCAGAGAGAAGGCAACATAAAGACACAGACAGAAATTGAAAGTGATTCACCCAAAAGCCAAAGCACACCAAACATTGCCGGCAACCACCAGAAACTAAGAGAGAGACACAGAACAGATTCTCCCTCAGAGCTTCCAGAATGAAACAACCTTGTCAACACTTTGATTTTGGACTTCTGGCCTCGAAAACTGTGGAACAATACATTTCTGTTGTCTTCAGCCACCACATTTGTCGTACTTTGTAACAACAGCCCTAGGAAACTTCTACACCTAGTTTACAAATAGAGTAGAAATTTAAAATGACATTTCAAATGCTAGTATAAGAATCATAGATCTTTTACGCAAAGAGTCTTATGAGACATCAGAAAATAAGCGCAAGGAAGAATACATTTTAAATTTCTATAATTATTCTTTAGGAATTAAGATTAAGATTCCCCAATGTTTTACAAACACAGTTTTGGAAGAAGGATCCTATTTAGCTTCCCATTTATCACAAACCATTATGGAAATCCTAAGAAGGCAGAGAGATGCATGTGGTTGCCATAAGCAGCACAGAAACCTGGCAGATGAGGCTGCGAACTTTATCAAGGTAAATTTTATCTTCATGGATCTCTGTTACATGAGGATTAATGTCGCATACTAGGCAAATATTACTTCTTCAACCCTAATGTCAATAAGAATGCAAATGCAAGAAAGAGTAAGTAGAGCTTTAATCTAAGAAATGAAGTATTTATGATAAAGGTATTTTTTAAACTCCTTGGAAACTGACTTTCTACTCTTAAACATTGGGATGAAAATGCTGAAAATCTTACCAAAGCATAATTCTTCTTAGCTTGACTTCTACTTAGAGAAAAAAGTAAACAACAACACATTGCTATTTAATATAAATGTTATTCTGAAAGTAGCTGTTTCATCAAATTAATGTCCTGATATTTTCTGGCATACCTTTATATTTGAATGCATGAGAAACATAAGCATTTTTTGTGTGTGTTCTTCTTGTAATTAAGAAGCCGATGTTTGGCCTTAACAGTGATATTTATGGACCCTGTGTCAGAAACATGAACGCAGAATACTAGAAAACTGCAAAAGTCTTGAAAATGGTTGACTCAATCTGTAAGGGCGGAGTTTGGTCTCTGGGTACCAGGAAAAAATACAAACTGAAGAAAATGGATGGTTTTCAGGCAAGGAGCAGATCTACTCAAACATGTTGACTTTGGAAGCAGAATTAAAGTATTTAATTAGGCTGGTTTGCTGAGCATCAACTTTAGGGACTTCTGAATCCTGCGATGCAGGATGAGCCAAGTCATGTATTTACTCAGCCCCATTTCTGTTGACCCTGGATGCTCAGTTTCTCTGGTCTAACAAAGCTAACCGTTTTCTGTGGCCCAGCCTCCACCCTAACCACAGATTGTAATTTAAATTCATTCTTTAAATAATATTTTCCTTTGCAGGATAAGCCTTTGAGATGAACCAGTTCTGTACTAACAGACCAGTTCAGATGCCTACAGCCCTGCTGACTAACTACTGTTTCTCTGTTTAGCTTTGGGCAAATGATTCCAGTGGCCAGACAGTTCTCTTTTTTCCCATTTTGTTGGTAGATTATTAGGTTGCAAAAGAGAAGGAAAAGTAACTTGGAAAGGTCAAAATTTTGGTCTCAGGTATCTGTCTGACTCCTCTTATTTCTTTCTGCCACATGACCTACAAGAAGACATTTGTATCTGGAATTTGAAGGGGATCTGCAAGGACCTCCACAAATTAGCAGTCCTACCTCTTTAGAGCTTTTTCAGGAAGATATGAAAGAATCCCGACTTCCTGAGGTATAGAAGATCATTGATTCTGATATGGAAAAAACATGCCTCTTGCTAGAGTAGGTGTGTTATTCCTTGTTCCTGGAAGCAGAGTACAAAAGGACAATATTAAGGACCTTTTTTTTTTTTCCCAATGAATGAATATGGCATTTTAATCAAGGATGGCATGGAATAGATATTTATACAAATGTCTTGTAAATCATTTCTGTTACTTTCTATTTTGAGTGGGGTATTAATATTGATATAATTTGAGGACATCTGAATGTTTCCCCTGGACCAAGTTTCCTTAACGGAACAATTGACTTGCTGATCATTACTGATACATGGCTAGTACTGGATGTGATGATAGGATTTTGGTGAAATGTTCTTCAAACTTCAAATTTCTGCTGTTTTGGTTTTTTATGCAAAGTATCCACTGGAACACAGCTAAATTGATCAGCCTTAATACCTAAAAGAATACCTGTCTCACATAATTTAGTGGTTCTACAAACATAGACTTGTGCTTTTAAATTCTCCAGTCAACAGTAATTGAGTGAATCAATCAGTCTATGAATCCATGGAGGAAGAAGTTATGAGGATTTTAAAGTCATATCTATTACAAACAGATTTTAGGAGATATTAGAGGAAAGACTGAAAAAGACATAAAAATAGACCCTTGGAAGTTGTATGGCCTTACAAATGAGATCAGGTCAGAATATATCATGAGTAATCACCTCATAAGATCATTAAGAGAAGGATAAATACAGTCAAAAAATCTAGTCTAATTAGCAAAAGAGTCTTAAAAAGGAGACATTTCAAGTAATTTATACAGTATATATTCAGAAAATATTCAGCAAGAGTATGTGATGCAAAGTCAGAAAGTTGAGTCAAATGTCACTAGGAATAGTGAAATGTTTAGATATGTAAGTTTGATTAAATACTTCAAAAACTTTCATTTTGCTTGTGAAACTGAATTCAATTTTCCACTTGCCTAGTTTAGGCAAGTATGATAGAAAAAAATAATCCAAATGAAAACATAGAATGGTAGAGTTTAAAATAATTTAGAAATCTATGACATTCATTTCTAGTAATATTGTGGATTAGGAACCTGAATAGACATCTACTAGAGAAAGAACAATCCTGAATAAATATTAATGACCTTAAATAAACTGAAGAGTTGCAGAAAAGCAAGACATTCTCAGGTTGAAAAAACAAATCAAAGGCAGAGATCCCGAGAAACAAACAAACAGAAAATGCTTAAGGGCGTTTACTGGGCCTGATAAGTTGGGCTGCATTTTGGAGAATTCTCAAGTTCTAGGGGAAAAAATATCCAAAGCCTATCTAAGGTATGTAATCTATTAGGTTGGTGATTACTTTTGCACCAACCTAATACTATGAAGTATTTACTTCATAAAGCTAAAGTATACATAACAGTGATCCAGAAGTAATCTTCTCTGCCACACTCAAGTGGGACTGCAAGACAAGTCAGCTAGCACAAAATATGGGACTGAGATGAAGGGGAAAATATTAGCAAACATCTGGAAACACCACCTTGACCTCAAGCAGTTTTGCAGCCTACATTTATGTTACCTTTGAAACCTAAAACTTTTAATTAAATGAAAATTTTAATATTTCCCAGGCAATTGGAAGAAGCAAAAGTAGTTTTTAAAGGATCTTAAGCCTCAAATGTTTCCCAAACACAGGAAAACAAAGTACTATGAGCAAAACCAGCAGGAAAAGACCTTCAAAGTCTTCAGATATTATAATTTCAGGTACGAATTATAAAATACCTATGCTTGTCATGTTTAAAGAAATGAAAGATAAGCTTACAGTTATGTGAATGGGACATATAACAATAAAGAATGATAAAATATGTTTGATAAAGAACCGAAAAGAACTAGAAATACAAATAATAACCCTAAAAAATAAAATACAATGTAAGAGGGAAAAATTATAGAACTGAAACAAAAAAAAGAAAACTAAAAATTAGGCATAAAGTTAAAGCCATGCATTATTTAGCAAAAGGTGATAAAAATATTGAACATATTAAAAAAGGTTAAGGGGGGCATAGAGGATACAGTGTGAATGACTACCATATGTGTAAATGGAGTTCTAGAGAACATAAGGTAAAGAGTGGGCAGAGACACTATTTAAAAAAGAGCATATCAGAAAATTTCAAGAACTAATAAAGACACCAACTCTAAATTTCAAGATGCATCCTCCCATCCAAAGCAGATTAAATTTTAAAAAAAAGTTTAGTTAAAACAACAAACACAAAAAGATGATTTTAAAATGAGACATTGAGTAAGAAAGATAACTACATCTAACTTCTTATTAGCAACAATGGAAGGCAAAAGACAATGGAATGGTGTACCAAGAGAAAGTACCTATCATTCTAAAATTATATGGCCAGCAAAAAATGTCTTTCAAGAATGACAGTACAATAAAGGTATTTACCAAAAAGAGAAACTGAAGATAATGTTTTACCACCGGACTTCCACTAAAAGAAACCTGAAAGGATTTACTTGAGACAGAAAGAAAATGATGCAAGGTGGAAGGTCAGAAATCTAATTAAAAAATAAAAAAGTACAGAAAGCAAGTATGTGTTCAGATCTCTGTGAGCATGTACTGTACAAACCATAAATACTAATGTCAATTTCAAGTGCATCCTAAACCTAAAAGCCAAAGCTATATAGCTTTCAAAAGTTAATGTCCAAGCACATCTGCATAATTACATTGTAGAGAATTAAAATATACCCTACTAACCATAAAGAAAAAGATTACTAAGTTAGAGTATATTTAAATTTAAAAAGTCAAAGCTTCTGTTTATCTAAAGGCACTATGGTGAGGAAACAAGAACCAAAAAAGGAAAAAGCTATAAACTGTAAGATACACAAGTAAAGAAAATGAATATCCTGAATATGTGAAGAATTCCAGTAAATTGACAGAAAAAAATGGCAAAGAACCCAAGAGAACAAAAGACAAAAGACTTGAATAAATATGTCATGAAAGAAGAAATTCTAGATAGCCAAGGAACATATGAAATGATGCCTGTCTATAGATAAAAATCAGAGCTAGATACCTAGATATAATAGTAAAGCTACTGGCTAAAAAATATAAAATATTTTGGTGGATATTTTAATCTCTTAATGTAATGAAAATAAAATCTAGTGTTTGACAATATTTTTGGAAACGAGGTAACTAGTTACAGATTTTTATTCTCCTGACTAGAGTATAGGTGCATTTGTTAAGAGGCAAGAATCCCTGGGGTCTCCTGTTCACAGTTAACATCCACGCATACCCTATTGATAAGCACTTTATTTAGGGGTTATAAGCTACTTCCAAATCTGAAAACAGCCCACCTTTATGGTATTAGAATAGTGATATGTAGTAATCATTTATACCTAATATGAACTAATATAACAGTAAAATTAATCAGCTGAAGGTAATGAATAGAAAAAAAAGAAGACATTGAACTTTCAGAAATGATTTGTAAAAATAGGCTTTTAATTGTGCCTATCTGGCTGTTTCAAGAATGAGTCTTTTCAGCAGGTGATTAGAAGACCAAGACCACCACAGAGCAGGCACAAGTTGGCACAAAAACTCAGACTCTGTGTGGACATACACATTTCTGGCCATCACAATTCTTTTTAAAGGTTCCTGAATTTAATGTGTGTACAACAAGCCCACAGCCTCCTCTTTTTATTCCTGCTTCAATTTTAGTGACTGGTTTGTCATTTGAGGATACTTGGATTTTGATAAACTCACTCCAACACCAAAGTATCTACTTGAAGAGATCTTTGTTTTTCTTGTCAGATATGGAAAAAGTGAACTTGTGTTAGTAGCAAAGCTTAGACTGAGTTGTCATTTTATCTGGCCCTGGCACTTGGAGTTTCAAAATTTTTACTTTGAACCTGTTGTGTACCTGTTAATGAAAAAATATTAAGCTTCTAGGAATATCACAAGGAGGCTTAGCACACCTTAAAATGGCTAATGCATTGAACAGTTACAGAATATCACTTAGAAATTTGTACTATGCATAATATTGATGAGCAGGTCTGTAAATTGTTATAAGATACAGCGTTTATTACTATGCCCATTTGTTACTCCTGGTGTTAGGGTTTGGATTTGTGTCCCCACCTAAATCTCTGTTTAATTGTAATCCCCAATTTTGGAGGAGGGACCTGGTGCTAGGTGACTGGATCATAGGAGTGGATTTCTTCCTTGCCGTTCTACTGATAGTGAGTTCTCACAAGATCTGGTTGTTTCAAAGTGTGTAGCAACACCCTGATCTCTGTCTTCCTTCTTCTCCAGCACTGTAAGATGTACTGCTTCCCCTTTGCCCTCTGCTATGATCAATCATAAGTTTAAGGGCTTCCCATCCATGCTTTCTGTACAGCCTGTGGAACAGTGAGCCAATAAAACCCCATTTCTTTTATTTTTTGTAGCAATATGAGAATAAAGCAATATGAAAAACTGTCAGCAGAAGTATCTTGGTATTGCTATAAAGATACCTGAAAATGTGGAAGCAGCTTTGGAACTGGGTAAACAGGCAGAGGTTGGAACAATTTGGAGGGATCAAAAGAAGACAAGATGTGGGAAAGTTTGGAACTTCCTAGAGACTTGTTGAATTGTTTTCATCAAAATGCTGATAGTGTTATGGACAGATATGGCCAGGCTGATGAGGTCTCAGATGGAGATGAGGAACTTATTGGGAACTTTTAACATGAGAGAGATGATTTAGAGTATCCGGGGAAAGATATTTCTAAGGAGCCAAATGCTCAAGAGATGGCCTGGCTGCTTCTAACAGTGTATCTCATATGATCTGAAATGGGAACTTAGACTTATATTTAAAAGGGAAGCAGAGCATAAAAGTTTGGAAAATTTGTGACCTGATCATGTGGTAGAAAAGAAAAACCCATTTTCTGGGGAGCAATTAAAGCTGGCTTCAGAAATTCGCATAAAAGGAGTTGAATGTTAATAGCAAAGATCTTCATGTCAGTCCCTCTCATCACAGGCTTAGAGGCCTAGGAGGGAAGAATGATTTAGTGGGCTGGGCTCAGGGCCTGGCTGCCCTGTGCAACCTTGAGACACTGTTCTGTGTGTCCCAGCTGCTCCAGACCCAGCTGTGGCTAAGAAGGGCCTGAGATATATCTCAGGCTGCTGCTTCAGAGGGTGCAAGACATAAGCCTTGGCAGCTTTTATGTGGTGTTAAGCCTGTAGGTGCACAATGGGCAAGAGGTGAGCCTGGGAAGCCTCCAACTAGATTTCAGCAGATATATGTAAATGCCTGGATGTCCAGGCTGAAGTCTGCTGCAGGGACAGAGCCCTCATGGAGAACCTCTACTAGGTCAGTTGCCAGGGTCCATCACACAGACCCCAGCTTATTCAGATAAACTCCCCAACATATCCTAGCTATTTGCTTTTCTTATTAAGCAAATGTAAAGGGGATTTAGGCTGCCTTCAGTTGAAATTTCTACTGAAACTATGCAAACTTATTGGCCTTCCAAGGTTTGTAACTATGTTCTATAACTTTCTCTAATATTTTTCTCTTTTGCCACTTTGATTTCAAGTTTCCTGATGCCTCGCCAGCCATGCTTCCTGTACAGTTCATGGAACTGTGAGCTAATTAAATCTCTTTTCTTTATAAATCACCCAGTTTAAGGTAGTTCTTCATAGCAATGTGAGAACAGACTAATACACCTAGGTATCATGATGAAAAGTATAACACACATAAGTAACATTATATTACAGTTATATAAGTGTGACACATACATGTTATATGTATGTCTGTGTATATGACTTCCTGTAAGGTAGCCTTGTACATATAGATGTAGAGGTAGATATAAATGTAGATGTTTTCTTGGGCATGAATAGGAGAAATAGGGTTTTGTTGAGCATGGTTTTCTTGTGGAAAGAACGTATGTTCAGTGACTGTGTGTAACTCTAAATATGCTTATGCCAACTTTCCTAGGGTTCCCAGGAGTATTCTGTTTGGAATGTTTAATGGATTTTTAGGAGAACCAGGATTCATTTTTCAGTAGCATGCATCTGTGGGTTCCTAGGGTGACATTCAGAAAGACAAAGTCTGGTTTGATTCAGAATCTTAAGGGAATATATTAGTTTCATCTTGCCTGTGGGTATATCATGGAAATAAAAGTATAAACAATTGCCATTTGGTAAAAAGGAACAGAGAACTCTAAATTCAGGATAGGCCTTGAGAAATGCTGTCAGGTGGTTCTGATGGCAGGACTGTGTGAACTGCATAGGTGATTGACCCTTGTTCTTCCACTGTACAGTGCTGCAAGATGTACTTATAGTCAACTGTGTTGGCCTAATAAAGCTGAAGGTGGTAAATGTGAACTGTGACTATGCTGAGTGAAATGTACTGTGCTCCATTATTCATTCATGTATTGATTTCATAATTCCAAGATTGATGAAGTGCAGTATTTCAAATGGGCTAATCCTTGGTGAAATCCAGGCTAGCCTGTGTGCATTATGGATCTGGCTTTTTGGATAATGGGGGTCACCAGAAAACCTGTCATGAACCTTGTTTACTCAGATGGTAATATCTACAGCTGTGCATTTCCAGTGAAAATTTAGGTTTGCATGTCTGCCATTCCTGGAAGTTCAAATGCTTCCAGGAATATCTCTGCCATGTGTTCTGACTGCATTGACCTTCCCCTATATTTTTCAATAAGTAAAACTCTATTTAATTTTCCCATTTAATTTATTTAGAGCCCTGGTGTGATAATTCCATCAGTCTAAATCCAGTATTGTTATTATTCATATAGTAGTTATATGAAGACATTATAAATAAGACTTACATGAAAAAAAAAAGGAACCCTCCCTGACTATACAATCCCTTTCTAATTTTGGTTCTTTCCAAAATAACAACCTATTTCACTTGGTATAGATTAAGAGACACAATACCTGGAAAGATGGAAAGAATCAGCTAATCACTGGAGGCTTTGTTTGTTCAGGAAGATGTTTGATCAGCATATCCTCTTCTTGTTCTGTCTTTGAGATCTTTCATTATCTCGTTATTGTTAGCTACATATCTTGACCCTACAGTTCTTATCCTATCTCCTTCATTAATAGATGAGATAGACAGAATGACATATACCCTGCCTATCTATTGGGGGAAAATTGACTACTCTAAGACAAAGAAACTAGAGATTTAAAAGAGACAATTTAAAAGATAGGGGAAGGAAGATCCAAGATGGCCAATTAGGAACAGCTCAGGATTGCAGCTCCCAGTGAAAGCGCAGAGGGTGAGTGGATGCCGCATTTCCAGATGGATTTTTATTGCCCACAGACTAGGAGATTCCCAGGCGGAGGAGCCCTACGGGTCACCAGCACAGCTCCCTTGGCCGGTGCGGCTGTTTTGCCAGCACCCCGGTGTGGCAGTTCTCTGTACAAAATACTGTAGTCTGGGTCTCCCTTCTAGCTGGCAAGTGGAGCTTTGGGAAGGCAGAATCACCCATTCATCTGATTAAAAAGGGGACTGAAACAGGGAGCCGGGCCAGGAGATTCCCGGGCAAAAAAGCGCCACGAATATCAGCGCCGCTGTTTCAGCCAATGCAGTGGGTCGCCGCATGGGAAATCACACAGATCCCAGCGCCTTTTCATCAGGCGACTGGAACACCTGGGAGAGAGTCGATCGTTCAACTAAACAAAAAAGGCTCTGAGGCAGGGAGCCAGGGGATCAGGCTCAGCTGGTCCCACCCCCACAAAAAGAAAAACAGCAATTGGAAACGCTCAGGGTTGAGAGTTTCAGAGCAAGCACAGCTGAACCCGGGACGGTCCAGCTTTGTAGGGGAGGGGCGTCCGCCATTACTGAGGCACTCCACCACTACGGAGGCAGTCCGCCATTGCTGAGGCAGCTTGCCGTTACCAAGGCAACTCGCCATTTCCAAGGCAACCCACTGTTGCCAAGGCAACCCGCCACTACAGAGAGTCCGGTATTACAGAGGTGAACCGTCACTGCGGAGGCAGTTCTAACTACACCCATATAAACAGGACTGCAAGGAAGTTCACGCGGCAGCTGGGTGGAGCCCACAGCAGCCCAGCAAAGCCTAGGCAGGTAGACAGTGACTAGGCTGCCTCCTTGCTGGGCAGGGCAGCCCTGCATAAAAAGACAGCAGCACAATGGAAACTCATAAATAAAGCCCTAACTACCTGGGACAGAACACCTGGGAAATAAGAAGGGGTTTATGAGTCCTGCTGCAGCAGACTTAAACGTACTTGCCCAGCAGCTCTGAATAATCAACGGAGCTTGCAGTTCAGCACTTGAGCTCCTATAAAGGACAGACTGTCTCCTCAAGCAGCTCCCTGACCCCCATA